>VDFB02026952.1:116044-240766 GCA_007258455.2 Sequoia sempervirens
TTATATTAATAATAATAGTAAGTAAATACAAAAGTTCCCAAGAGGGCCTAATTACAAAGGTAGCAGTCTAATCAGATTGAATTGGATAAGTTGTATCATAAGGTATTTCCAAGTACCATATCACATAGTGATAGACATTTGATGACAACGAAAGCGGAACCACAATTCCAATCCAATAGACGAAATAAAAAATGGAGTGATTGAAAATGTCGAGCGTTTGAGATTGCGTGCCTTCGAGACTCAATAGCTTACGAGAGGAGGTAGCACGAGGTGACCTTCAACATTAGGTGAGTCAATTTTTGCCATTGAACCTTTTTTTTTACGCATTTAATTTATACTTTATGCATTTCTAGATAGATTTAGGACCCTGGAAGAAAAGTTAGCAAAGTGTCCCTTTTTTTCAATGTCCCTTTTTTCTCAAAGTGTCCCTTTTTGTCGTGAAGTGTCCCAAAAGGAAAATAAAGTATCTAGGACCCTTAGAAAAGTACACTAGAACAACTTTAGTACACTTTTTGACTCTTGATGTATAGATTTAAGATTTTAGAATGCTTATAGGACATTTTTTTGCTTTGTTGTTAGATTCCACCTCAATCACAACAGTGTCTCGACAACAAATTATTATGTTGTCTATAGGACCTAGTCTCGACATTATTAGAGGAAGACACTCAAATTTTATAAACCACTGGTATTTACTAGGCGTACCTCATGTCCCTCATGAGGTACCATGACGCCATGTTGATAGCATTAGCTGAGAGATGGGATGTTGATACCTACACATTTCGTCTACCTAATGACGGGATGATGATCACTCTGGAGGATGTATATCACATCCTTTGAGTTCCCATCCAAGGAAAGACTATGTGCTTCATAGGGGATCATACATATGAACATATGCGAGCAAATGTGGGATATTGCCTTGGAGGATCGATTCAAGAGGAGATCATAGGGCCACATATTGAGTTAGTGTGGCTAATCTATTCATGATCACCACTCTTGCAATGGATTATCATGTTCATAGTGGCATTAGTACTCATCCCTAACGTCCAAGGAGCACACCTGGATGAAGGTCTTGTTCACATGATCAGGTAGATGGAGCACCATAAGGTCGTATATGCCTTGGGCCGCAACATTCTTGCACATTTATATTATGACCTAGGGTGATTCACGTATCATGAGGTGGATAGCATGGTACATTATGTGTTACTACAGGTATCGTGTTTAGATCATAGATCACATGTATGAGACCGATATGGTTCCCTTCAATATCTACCCTCATATACCCATGTGCGTTCAATTATCCACTGAGATGGGCATGGCAGTATGGAGATATTTTGTTCTGGAGAGTCAAATTCGATCGCCTGGATCAAGAGGAGATCTTGTGGAGACCTTATCAACTGATACCATAGTGGCCAAATGAGACCTGACAATTGAGGAGGATGCAAATGAACAAACTTTTACTAGGGAGGCACATTTATGTAGTATGACCTTTCTACTACGACCATGCCATGCAGCAGTTTGGGAAGATACAGGTACCACTAGTAGCACGACCCTTTTACAAGCAATCAGTGCAGAGTGCTTGGAGGCCTAGAGATACGAGACAATGGAGCATTAGGGTTAGGACCTATTTCCTTCAAGTTTCACTCAAGGAAACCCTAGAGATCTCAATCCAAGGATGGAATAAAGGAAAGAGATCTTCTAAACATTGTCCTAGGATGTGATTAGGGACTGAAAGGGCGTTCACCACCAAGCTAGGGATTGGAAAGACAAATTACATGCAAAATAAAACCTACGATATGTAAAACTTCACTAAATGGCCTAGAAATGAATGCAAAACATAACAGAAAGTTGAGAAACCAAAGAAGTGCACCTAGAAATTTGTAGAGGCTTGAATGAAGATTTGAAATGCTAAAAATTCTAGGATTAGGGCACACTGGGACTCATATGCCATGATATGCATATCAATTTCCCAAATTAGGGTTTTTGGGTTGAAACAAGTTTCTGGCAGTGTAGACTCAAAATCTTCACAAATTTGGAAAATTTCCTATACTAGGACTTATACGCCACTTGTGACATATTAGTCTCATCCTACTTTTTTTGAAATTTAAAGTCTAGATCTGCTCTCCAATCTTTGCTCTTTCTTCCCAATTTGATTTTTGAATCTAAACTTGTAAAAAGACCTACAAAACATAATATAGTGTTGTTTTTGCTTATGGGGGTTTGCCTCAGTCAAACCCCTAGTTGGGTAATTAAACGTTGATAATAAAAAAATGGATCTTGAAAGTAAATGTGAACACAAACCCTAATCTTAAGTGCATCTAAGATTAGGAAAATTTGAAATGTAATGCAACCCTATTCTATTGTGCAATAATGAGATGCATGAATTAAACATGAAGATGAATGACTCACTTTAGGATATGTCTAACCACCTTTAAAACTCATAATAAAGCATGTACCTTCCTTAGGCTAAAAGTAGAGTGAAAATGGAGGATGGAATCACTTAGGAAACAAGTCATTAGGCTTGGTTTGATGGCTAGTTGCATCTCCCCAACCTAGAATATGTCATGATTCACCATAGGCAACCATAATCAACCCTTGACAATGCTAAATATTGAATGAAAGTGAGCTTGAAGACCTGGAAAAACACAATTGTGTTGCTCCAAGACTTCAACTTTGCTTTCTATTTTCTCTTGAATGCTCTTGTGAAAGAATGCTTGAGTGCTTATGAATGCTTGGATTTGAAATTACTCTTCTAAATGAAAATAATGACTTGAAAGCTTGTTTATATAGGCAATACACCTAATTTATCATTATTTAGATCTCAAATACCAACACCAACCAAAAATTTGAATTAAAAACTTGAATTTCCCACTCAAACCCTAAAAATGGGCCACACGGGACTCATACACCCAAGGTGGCATATGGGTTCCACCTAGGGGGACTCATATGCCCAAGGTGGCGTATGAGTCCCACCCTAGTTTTTTGAGGTGGACCAATGATGGGTTATAAAATTTAATGCTTTTATTGATTTTGCTGGGATTTTAGTTGAAATAAGCCTCAAGATCTGAAATGAAGGGTCTTAGGGGCCTATTAATGGTGATTTAAAGGGTATTTAATGCAAGGGTACTACAATAGGTCCAAAGTAAGTGTGAAATTGTACCTTCTCCAAGAGGGGAGTACGATTTTCTACACTACATCTACAAATTACAAAAAATTCTCCTAATGATTTAAATTGTGATGCACACCCATTTGATATTTCTCAATTTTCACAGACATTATTACCAAGTCTTGTTTTTTGTTAAAGTTATAAAGTACAAATTATGTGTCATGCTCTATCATTGGTAATATTTTTTTCTTAATGATTCATTCTACACATATACTCTCGACACCATCTAATTCTAATTGTGTGTGATAATAACACACATGCACCATAATATTTACCCAATCTAAATAATAATGTTGTATTTGAATAGATCATTTTGATGGGTACTAGAGCAATTCTCTACAAATTTGACTACTAATAAGATTATTGTAGGTGATAAAGTTATAAAACTCTTTTATTTACCATTTTACAAAAATACATGTTGTATGTATGGTTTTATCAATTTATGAATATTCCCCATAAATTTTCCAACACATAGTTCCTTTTTTATATCATATAACCTTTAGGCTTCTTTCCAAAATTTTATTTGATATTTTATATAACTTTCTACCTCTTACAATTTACCATCTTTGTTATTGCAATGTCTTCATTTCTCAAAGGTAACTTTACCAATTTTCTCATGTTTCAAAAAGTCCTTTTTATGTATTTCATTAGACCATCTATATCATTGTAAAATTTATCATATTTAATATGGATGCTATGAACTCACTTGCTCATTTAGGAAGTGATTTTTTCATATATTTTCTTATTTGATATTTCAAAATAACTGATAGTAAAGATCAAATTCAATATGAAGATGACAACAGATTTCAATGACTATTTGGATTCACATATCATGACCTTAACATTTAAAATATTATTTGTTGATCTTGATGTGAAAATTGGCATCATAAAATGTAACATATATCTCACTTTGTGTTATGTATAACCAATGTTATTTATGCGAATCATATTCATTTTTATCAAATCCTATATTTGAGAACATCTCTACTATTTTATCAATGAAGAATATGATCATGTCAAAAATTTAAGATCAAATTTATAACACCATCTTATTTTTCTAAATTGAGGATCCCTACATATTTTAATTCCCAATTTTCTTATATATTTTTGTCATACAAAACCTCTCTTTTTCACATATCTTGTTATTATCTTTATTCTTAGACCATTTTTTCTTGAAAGTGGAAAGATTTGATGCTTTCTTGAAACTTTTAGACGTGTAATGGAATTCAACATTTATTGATAGATCACAATTTTTTGTTAATGGATGATATAATGTGATCCCACAATAGTGGTTTACAATTTTTGGCCAAACTAGACACTGAAATATTTTTTTTTAACTAAATCTTCACTTTCGAGCACCTATAGCAGCTAAACCGTGAGGAATTTGAAGATGATGAAAACTAGAGTTTTGTGAATTTTTTTTTGTAGATTCTAAATATATTTTTTTCAAAAAATTTGGAATCATATTGTACTTCTTTTTCCATCTCCCTCGAAAACTAGCTTTTTTCAGAAAACAACATTTTTAAAAAGTGACGCTCACCGTATAACATATAAATTTTTTTCCATGAAGGATAAAATTCTAATTCTTTTGAATTTATATTTTTAACTCTAATATCTAGTTCTTCCACTTGGTCAGATAGTTTTTTATTGAATATTTTTTCTTCAATCAAGTTTCGAAGTCAAACCAATTACAATTTAGACATAGCGTGACCGTATAACACTTTACTTTTTTTGTATCTATCAAAATTATTTTTTTCTATTTTTGTTGGATCAAGGACTTCAATATCTGGTGCACTCATATTTTTCAAATTTTTTTGATAATTTTCTATTTTTCCACATGTGCAAAACAAAGAGCTTGATTTTCAGTGAAAAACCTACATTCACAAGAAATAAAAAATAAATATAATAATCAAATTAAATTTTATTAAAATTATACTTTTTTGGAAGCTTAAATAAGACCTAAAAAGTTACAAATTTTTTTTTTAAATGAATTCATTTGATCCCCCAAAAGGTAAATCAAAAGTGGGTTTTTATCAGCATTTTGATAGGTGTAAAGGAGACTTCGTTATTGGTATGGTTTAAAACTAGCAGGGTTCTATCCAAGGGGGCTTTTTCTAAGGTGGTTTGATCAAACCCTCTTCAATTGGAATCTTAAATCGCTATATTTTCTAAAATTATGTGATTTCAGCAAAAATCAAGATCTCCCAAAAATTGTAAACCACTATCAATGCAAGTCAAAAATCAAGACCTTGAATCAAAGTGTTGATATTTGCAAGAACCACACCAATATCTTATCTATTCAATTGAAAAATAAGACCCTTAGAGAAACAAACACAAAAATTCTTGAAATGCAAATTATTAAACATACACATAAGTGCACAAAAAACTCTTGACATACCCCTTTTTGGAATTTATTTTGAATATACAAACATCTTCCAATTGCTCTTAAAACTTGTCCAATAGAAATTTCAACCTTCATCTATAAGAATATACATGGATAAAATTTTATCAACCATAAATCCAAAATCCCCAATTTCTAAACACTGAATGCTTCAACCCCTTCCTGCAACTTCTTTTCAATTTTTATCTTTCTGTTAATTTCTCCATTTTTGTACCCTCTTCAACCTGAATTTTATTCCCTTATTTCAATCTCTATGTTATCTCCTTATTAATCCATCCAAATTTATTCTACTTGTCCATATTTCTTTATTCTTCTCTATGACTACGTGGCATTTTTATTTTCTCCAGCATTTACTCCATTGTTTCTAAGTTATGTGGTAATATTCCTTTGAGTTTTTCCCATTCACTTCAAGGGCGACCCCTTTTTCTTCCACACCCCCTCTTCCTAACTCCTCCATCGCTACCTATTTTCTTCCATAGGTGCCACTTCTCATTCTACTCCCACACTCGAAAATGAAATTTTATTTTATTTTTATTTCTTCTAGATTATAAACCAGCAATCAACTTGACTTAATATAAGTAAATTTAGCAATGAAACTATAGAAAGTGATCATGCCTCAATAAGATGAGGAATTGAAATTTAATTCGTTGTAATATTCAAGAAATTAATTAAAGTTCATTTCAACAAACAATCGAATCTTAACAACGCACATTAGAAAATGACATTTTTGTCAAATGAAATGACAAAAATGTTGTTCTATTTTATCTCTATTGACCATAGATCCGAAATTATTTTTTCCAAATGAAATTCAAACCAAAAAATAAACTAGTTGAAATATTTTTTGGGTTATGCAGATTGCCCATTCACCTTGGATGCTCTTACATCAATGGAACTCAAAATTTTTGTGACATTTTGAACATCTTTTTCTAGGTGTTTTCTTCTTCTTCTTTTTTGTGAAATCTACACCCAAAAATTATAATGTCTCATTCATCTCATTATGAGTAAGTATACTTGATAATAATTGGACTTCACCAATTGTATAATGATATTTAAAATGTTTATTAAATATTTATTTTGAAGTTCTATTCCATGACCTCTCAATAACTCAACTAGGTTGTTAAACATTGAATTTTAACTTCTCTATGTCAATTATAACTAAATTATCTATATTTATCTTAGAATTTTTCTCTTAACTTCTTTAATTAGATTCATTAATGTATCTCTAGATGGAAGTGATTCTAACCCTTCTCAAATATCAAATGATCTATGAACTTTGACATCATCAAGAATATATGGTTGGGCCTCCTCCCTAACATAAATTATGTGTGGTTGGGTCTCTTTTACTCTAGTATTTAAACTTGGTTGGATTTCCACTCCAATTTTTGTATGTCTAGCCTCTACATGTATCATATGAAAGATAAATTATAATATATAAGACCTTTTTAACTATATAAACCAAAAACTATTTTTCAAATAAACTCATTTAAAAATATTCACATTTTTTTAATTATCTTTCATATAAGCTTGTACATAACATTGTTTTTCGATTTAGTCTTACATCACTATAAAATTAAAAATACTTTTCTAACATCATTTACCTTATCTATCCTTTAGAATCTATACTATTTTTGAAAGTGACAAAAAAATTGAAAGAGTTGAATGTTATTAGTGAATAGCGATTCGTGCTAATAATTGTATATGTCACTCAAATACCTACACATAAAAGATACTCATCCTAAGCACATCAAAGATTCAAATCGATCTATCTATTTAGTGTATTGTTAGAATGGTTATATAATATTACAATAGTCTTAATTCTTTCATGAGTTCTTATGTGTAATAAGTTAGAATAAATAAATCATTAACAATTTAAGAAATGGTAGAATAACTACTGAACAACACATGAGGATGACTTAGATACACTTTTGTTCTACATTTGGAATAGTTTTGTAGCAACCCTTAAAGAGACTTTTTGTATATTTGGAAACTATGATTACCAATAGATCAAGTTTTCTCAAATGTGTTAGGGATGAGATCAATTTTTTCAAGAATACACAAACACTTTTTATATTTTCGTATCCAAAAGAGGTATTCAAAATTTAAATCAAAATATTATTTTGAAACTTATAGGTTAGATTGAAGACCACATATCCAATTAGATATGGATTCCTTACAAGTATCTTCAATTAAATGAATCTAAATATTAGAGCTTGTAAATCCAAAGAAAAGGCTAAATTCAAGATAATAATAGAAGATTATAATTTGTAAAGCAAGCCCCAATGTAAGCCCTTTAGATACAAATTCAAGCTAGGAAATAACTGTCAATTTCATCCATAAAATTTAAGTATAATTATACAAAATAATCAAATGAATTAGTACAATATTGAAAAATAGTGTTTAGTTCATAAATCTAATGTTCATTTTATGAGAACAACAAAATGTTGTTCTCAAAAGAATCTAATTAAACAACTTGAGTTAGAAAATACTAGCATTGTAGAAAAAGACAAGGGTAAGAAATAATGAAGTCTAAACCTAGTGTCATGGCAGGAACGGAAAAATATCTAATTCCTTGGCAAATAGAGAGGAAGTAGAAATGTTTTTTTTTGAATAAAAGTGGCTATGCCACTGAACATTTTATTGATTAAAAATACAGTTTACACCCCCTGGTTCAAAAGGAGCATACCGGCAGGAAAGAACCAGGGAAGAAAACCTTCGGTTATAGCTCCAAAAGAAAAAAGACAGAAAGAAACAAGCCTAGAACCTCAACCAAACCCAGACAAAAACCCTAAATACAATAATATCATTTCACCCCCTAGAGAGGCCCCCCATAGAAAAAGACTCAGAATAGGATACACAGTTTCTTGGAACCAAAAACCCAAAGAAAAACATATCTCCAAAGCAGGCAGATCCACATAACATAGAAAGACAATAGCAGTGGATGATCCCAGATCCAAAGAGAATTTGTCTTCTTTCTTCAGAGGAGGAAGTGTCATAGTTGAAACAACTAATCAGCAACATCAAGCAGACAATGTAATGCTAGGAAAGATAACACCACTGAGCCACAGGAGGAAGGTTGTCCAAGCACAGGAAACACCTCGAATATAGTTTCCACCAAGGAAAAACCATGTAAACCTGACCTGAAAAAACCAGACAGAAGATCTCCAAGAACAATCGTTAGAAAGGAAACTTTCACTTGTGTTGTTTAAACCGACATTGCTTCATATTCCAATGTCAGCTAGCCGTAGTATTTAGGAAAATCCATGTTGACCTGCAACTGCATTTAGAAATTCTCATGTTAGCCACAGTGTTTGAGTCTTCGTTAATCATTCGCTAAGACAACCTATAAGTATGCCAAAGGAAATAATATTGCCAGGCATCCCCCTTGTTTTATCTGCTTTCGCCGTGACCCAACAGAGTCAAAGAGATGTCATACAGATTTCCTTATGTCTTGCTGAGAGTCACCTTGTAATACTCCTCTAGTCATTGATACAAATAAGTTTTCATTGAGAGGCACTCCTTCATTTCATCCGCTTCGCTGTAGCTCTATGATAAAGGAGAGACATTTCACAGAACATCCCATGTGTTCCTGATAACCCTCGTGATCAAACTTGTCACCGAGACAATCCAATTCTCATGCCAATAGAAACCCTTTTGTTTAATGTCGACGAGACCGAAGGTCACTCGCCGAGACCTCACACAGATATCGTTTAGTCTGGCCGAAGTGAATCCTCATATGCTGTTCGGTGAGACTCCTCCTAATACCCCTTTGATAAAAACCATATGTCAGAAAGACCCAACAAATTCATTAAGACATCACTCTGAATATCACCAACTCCTACTGAAATAACCTTTTGCACAAGTCGGTGAGACACCATGGAGTCGTTATGACATCTCACCAAAGCAGTAACCTTTTCCGATAAGGCATTCAGTGCATCGGTCGGTGAGACAAACAATCCTCAGTGAGACCACATACCGAATACAACACTCATGCCGATATGTTCCTTCTCTATCACTGAAACAACATGCATGTCCCGCCAAATGGTGAATGCACATGACTTGTGATTGTTGTGACATGAGATGATCCTTGCCGATAGGCAACACAGACTCATATTAACAAGACAACTCAATGGGTCGAGGAGACCATAATGAACCTATGCCGATAGGAACTGCAATATGAAAAATGCATAACCTGATGGATCCAATGGGGCTATATGGGAAAAATATAGGTAAAAATATCATGAAGAAAGGAAAATGTGCTCAAGTTTGGACTCATTTGGAAAATGCATGGGTATGGACAACATGAAAATCATCAGAAATTCATAGTTCCAACAGTGGCTCTGTCTGGGGATAAATGATAGTAAGATCATTGCAAGGATCCAGATCTTTGGGTGAGCAGACCAAACACAAAATGATGAGCAATGAGCAGAATGGAAATGGAAACGAATGGAAAGTGAATGCAAAATGGAAGTAGAAATGTTATTCCTCTTCAATATGGACCAATTATCAACTTGTGTACTTCATTATTGTTAATAGAAGAAAAATAATCTAATTTCTTCTAATAGTTCGAAAGATTAAACTTCGCACCTACACCCCAACCAAAACCATACTCCATTGGATGGTTTAGTTTAGGATCTTAAAAACATGTCACTAAATAGTGTCATCTAGTATACAACATCAAGACTTTTAAAAAGATAATCTTTACAATGTCAATCCATTAAATAGATATGTGATATTTTATGTAGGAAAATATATATTTACCATTGGCTTGTAGTCTATGAATAAAATCTAATAAATATTGTCATAGATGTTGATAATAAAATATATCACATTTGAAGGTAGTACATAAGTTGTCACTCATCAATACTAATAATGTAAGAAGTTAGATAGTTTCATTAATAAATTTATGGTTTTAATGGTGAGGTCTAAATGTATGAATTCCTTTGTAGCACAAAAACATATCATATTTCCTCCAACAACATAAGTAGAGACTATAGAGTTGAACCACAAGTTGGAAGAATACAAGGTTATCTTGTAGGTACCAAAGGGAGTGCATGCATAGTGTGTGATGAGATGTACTATTCATTTGATTCTTTGACTACCTCTACCTAATGCTTCATTATATGTATTGGTTACTCTAAATGAATATATATTTAGATGAAAGGCCTAAGATGTTAGAATGGGGTAGACATAATCATGGATTTGTACACATGTATAACTTTAAATAAGTAATTAACCTTTAATCTTTGAGTGCTTTGATTTTAATTTTGCATACACGTGCCCTTATTATAGTTTGTTACTATTTACTACCCTATTGATAACCAATATAAGAATATTTATTTTCACTTCTGAATTTTCATTATCTATGATTATCTCCTAGTTCAATTTTATGTTTCTTAGTCATCTCTTTGTGTTTACACTTTAAATATTACAAATGCCCTATGTGTAAATCTCTTGCATTGTGTTTTGTGTTAGTGTTGAAGTACTCTATTTTAAAACTCGTGCTCTAAGTCCTATTTTAATATGTTTCTTGACTTTTTTCTATGTCTCAATCGAATATGCACTATTATATTTCTTGGATCTACATATTTCACAATCAAGTTGAAATGGTTTAAGCCTATGCAATGCAATTTTTTTCTTATTTGACCAATACCCATCCATCTCTCCTTGATCAATACAATATTGGATTTGATTGTAATCTAATGTCTTTTATTTTATGCTAAAAATTGTGTGTGTGATCTTCATGCAATGAACTCTAAAATTTATATCATAATTAAACTATTTTCTATTTAAATTAAAATAATAATTTAAAAATGCATACCTTCTTTCTCTTTGGAATATTTTTCCATCCTTTATTCATTTCATTTTTTATTTTTTATTTTGAATATAAATACACAATATTTTTTCTTGTTCTTTTATTTCTTATCTTCTCCTCTGCAAAAATACGTCACAATAATCTTTTCTTTATAATTTCCTTTCAAAAAAATGCTCAAAATGTGAGCTAAAAATATTCTTCCCTTCAAAAAACTCAAAAACTGTGAAATATACTAGTACAATTCTTTTTTATATATAAAGTAATTTATGATCTTCTATTTATATATAGGAATATTTTAATATTTTAAAGTCAATCAAATGACCTTTGTTTGAAGATATTTAGATAATAAAATTTTATTTATTCTTTTAAGTTAATGACCTTTATTCAAAGATATTTACATATGAATATTGTAATATTTTCTAAGTTAACGAAAGGACCTTCAAACCCTTTGAATGAAGGCCCTTTGGATGTAATTTGCTTTCTAGCCACACAGTTTTCTAAAGAAATTTATATTTCAAAGTCTAGATTGGACCATCAAATTGAGGTAGTGGAGCATGAGATTTTGTAAGATTGTAGCCCTTGAAACAAGCTTTCCAAAAAGTATAATTTTGAAAATTTAATTCAATTATTATATGTGAATACATGTTCAATTAGAATAAAACAAAAAAATGATGTAATAATGTTTAAAACACACTATTCTAATATGCACAAGCCTCTAATTGAGCATCAAATGTATGTGCTCTTGACAATACAAATACGTGGATGCTCTTAGTATCAATACCATGACATTAGTGTTCATTAGATTATGAATTTGATACCATGATAATACATCAAGGATTGTTGATGGAAATGATGGATTTGAGGATAAAATTATATATTTTTAGAAAAAGGGATGGATGGTTTAGATTTAATCTTGGATCACGAGTTTGATCCGTGATTGATGAATTTGATGAGTATGGGTGGAAATCATGGGTGAGTTGAAAATGATTTTATTTTAATTTTTAATTTTTATTTTGAGTTGACTAAGTTAATTTATTTATTTAACTAAATTGTATTTAACTAAATTGATTGGTGAGTTAAGAGAAGATAATTGATTGCATGAGGACTAAGTGGATTAATGAACTGGTTCATGAAGAGTTAACTAAGTACATAATTACATTAAGTGGTTGCATGGATGAGTTGATTGTCTAGCTGAATGAATGAATTAATTTTAATTGATTAGTTAATTAAATGAGGTGGAATTTGAAGATTTAATTATTTCATTTATGGATATTGTGAGAATATGAGGCATATTTTAGGATTTTGATTTATTTATTTTAAAAAAATGTGAGAAGTTAGCTCATTTTCATTAAATAATAATAATTTAATAATTTAATAAAATGATAGTAAAGATTAAATGGATAATAAAATGACAATAAATGTAAAAATGATAGAATGATAATAGATATTGAAGAATGATGTTAATAATAGAGTAATAGTGGAAGCAGAATTAAATTATTGTCTACAATATTTATTTTATATTTTCTACTAAACATAGATTTTTCACCAAACATCAAGGTCTCTTGTTCTTGTTTCAGCATTTTTTTGTTTAAATATATACAAATAAATTTATGTGTTATAGAATAAAACTATGTATAAATTTTAACTAATCTCATGCATAAAAAATTAATAATAAGTAAAATATGCAACAAAAAATTAAGAAAAAATGTGTGTAGAAGATATTGATGTGACCAACCTATGTTCAAGAATTTAAGTTTTTATCCTTTTATAACAAAATTTTGTAATGGAATAAATGTCACTTTTTAAAAATACTATCAACTATAAAACTAAGTTATTAAAGTCTATATAAAAAATTTCACAAACAATTTTAATTAAAAAAATCTACATATGAAATGTTTGAAATCACCAAACATCATCTTCAAATTTTTAATGGTTTAGCTACTATAAGTAACATAAAGTAAAAAAACTAGTTAAAAATGTTTATTTTAATGTCTTATTTGGCCAAAAAAAATGGTACACACTATTGTGGGATCACCCTAATAGAGTGTGGTTGATCATGATATCAACATCCAAGAGTGTTATCATTTTGTAAAATTCCCCTTTATGGTTTGTACTATTTCTTTGAGTCTTTGAATTTGAATACAAAAAAATGTCATGTTACTCCCTATGATGATGGGTGTGTTATTAATTTAATAGTTATTGATGAATACATGGATTGACTATTATCCTTGGACTCATTGTCACTTTTTTTGCATCTCACACAAATAGTTATTGAAGGAAACATGTAGAGTAATCGCTCTTGTTTCACCTTGTTTCACAATCATTCTTACTAAAGAATTGAATGCTTTTGCATCCTTTTGTTGGAGTGAATTAATTCTATGTAAACCATCCCATACCATTTCCATTGACATTGGGTTGTATGTGAATAAAATTATGGAGCCATAGGAGAGAATAAATAACACTTATAATGCATCACATGTTGACTGCAAACCTAAATATCCTTCTACTTCTTTTGATAAAGATCTTCCTTTTGATGAACCAAATGCACTAAATGTGATTGAGTTTGAAGAGTAGTATCTCTTATCTTCCATCTACTTGGGATGTACTCTTTAATTTTATGAACTTGGCATGCTTGGAATACATGATTTTTATAGCAACCAAAATTAGAGTGCTTGTACCATAACCCCCTCCTCATGTAAGTTTCAGTTGTTGATTTCATAAGCATCATTCAATCATTACATTTCTTGCATCATGGAAACTATAAGTCTTGGCCTTGGAAACATATTGGTTGGACATGTTTCATTTCTTATTATTCTACCCCATTTTGCAAGAACAAATGTCACATCTCATTTTTGGAACCCTCTAGACTATGCTATTTTATTTTATATTTTTATTATGAACCTAAGAACTCGAGTTTTGAAGAATTAGGATATGTGAACAATTAGTATTATATCATATGGATATATATATAGTTTAATTAATGTCAATATGAAGATGGGTTTCATAGAAATGAGAAGGAATATTAAATTTTATATTTAATGGCTTATGTTGATGCTTTTGTATATTATTAGACTAACTACTTTTTTGACTTGATGAGGTGGATGTAGGAGAATTTTTGTACTCCTCCAAGATTAAGAGGGAGAGTATCACTAGAGAGAAAGAGAATCAAGATCACCTTAAAAATTGAGAACTCTCTCTCTCACACACACCATATACTGCATGATTTCTTCATTACGAGTTTTTGTTTGAATTCTTCATTCTTCTAAGTTGTCTTTAGTATTGTAGGATTGTGAAAATTTCTATGAATTATTCATTTCCCTAATGAAAGTATGAAATTTTTTAATTTTTGTTATAATTTTTTCATAAAGATAGAATATAGCTATTTTTTATTAGAGGTAAATAATGCCAAGTTTTGAAGGGGCCCAAAATCCTTCACAAAAAAAGGTAGTTGAAACAAAAGATAACTATAGTAAGTATAAATCAGCCCAAACGTAGCATACCCATAGCAAAAATTCAGCCAAAAAGGAGGAAAACTACCATCAACATTACATATTCTTCAGTATATTCGCAGCCTCCACATCACACGCTACATCCTTCCACCCATCATCAAAGGCATCAGAAATTTCTTTCACAAGCGCACCAGCCAAAGCTTTGGCCTTGTTACAGGTCCTGGCCCCAAGCCCACCCACATTTACCTCGGTAATCAAAAAATTATTCACTTCATCACCCTTATCACCAAACACCTCTCCCTCCAGTAAGTTGCCAGCAACATCAATCTCACCAGACTGAATAGTCCCCTTGCATTTTTTGGCACTGGTATCAAAAGGAGAGGAAATACTAACAAAATAAAAAAAAACCCCATATTTTTCCACCTCCCCACCCTTTTCCATGTTAGCAAAAAGCTTCTCCAAATGAGTTTCAAGGGAAAAAAGCCTACCTTCAAGATTCTGCTTCATAATAACCATTTCATCTGCCATAATTTTCAGAGAATTCATAAGATTATCAATTTGATTATGGCCTGGATCGACTCAACATCTTTACTCTGAAACATACCATGAACTTTCGCATTGGTCATATTTAGTTCATGGAACAACCACTTAAATAACTTATTAAAAACAATGGAACCCTCTCTAGTAGTTCCCAAAACATCAAAAATATTTTCCTTCTCAATGTTGAAGACTCCTTACCCAAAGCATCCTCCTCATGAGAGGATTTTACCTTATCCTGATTGGTAGAGACATCATTCCCCTTCCCAACAATTATTGGAGTTTGGGTTTTTCGAATAGACTCTACAATTCCCACAACAACCGCCTTTCTTTTCTTCTGCATATTCGAGTTCATAGCAGGAGAATCCTCAACACCCTATCCCACCTTAGCCACATCCTTCCTTTCCATCATCAAGATTGGAACCCCAATTAGAGAATCTGTAGCACCAAGTCCAGTCATAATCTTAAGAGGAGATTTCATCTCCAACAGTTGGCTTGTAGACTTAACAACTAGTTTCCTATTGCTTCCCATCTCCATCTCTTTTTTTTGCTTCAACCCCAGAATAGGGGGAGGCAAAGAGACCTCACCAGCCACTTCATTCTGCTCCTTCATGCAACTCATTGACATATCAGCACCCAACTCTTCACTGCAGGTTTCATAACCCTTGTTAGGGTTCAACTCCCCTTTTTTAGAATTCCCAGAAACAAGGGTTTCCTCTTCCATGGTAGCAAGAGATTCTGGAGCATAGTCAACATCCTCCTCAGATTTTGACTCCTTATCTAGGATGAGCTTCCTCTTCTTTCCCTTCTTGCTAACCCGCTCCTCCTCAGAGACCATATCATATTTTTCCTCCAACTTCTTTTGCTTACCCTTAGGGGTAGCAATTGGCTTGACCACTTCAAAGGCTTTAGCATAATCATAGATTAAAAGGATAAGCCCCACATTCAAAATAGGGTTCTTTGGGTTCTTCTTATGGTCCTTGAGGCCAGAATCTAGGGAAGCCAAAGGATAATAGGGAAAAGAAATCCTTTTCTTATGGTGAAAGTGATTGAGCATAATGAAATGATAGGAAAAAGGATAGAATATAGTTGTTATACAAAGTGTTGGCCAAAAGATAAAATATAGTTGTTATAAAAAGTGTTGTGATAGATAATCATTTTGTGTTTTTTGTCTTATTGTCTTCTCTAATGATTTTAATTGATGTTTCGTATGTTTCATCATCATTATGTTGGTTAAATTTAAAAGTTGGAAGGTAGCTTATTCTTATCATATAAGTGCTTAAATTTTGAATTCTATGTTTGACCTAGTAGAAATAAAAGTTTGGTAACAAATCCTTATTCTTATGCTTATCCATTTATAATTAAAAAAAGATAATTGATAATTTACATATGTAAATATATACACATCTCTCCCTATATATATATTTTAAAAAAAGAGAACTTAGAAATCTCGAATGACTTCTTTGAAATTGAAGGAAAGGATTGCATGCATTAATGAGCATTTGTGTTGAAGCACTTCACTTCAAAGTGAAAAAAACTAATAATAACTAGACTTCAATTCCTCTTAATAAGGATCAAATGAAGGAAGGTGAAGTTATGGGAGTTGATGGTAGAGAAGATGGGCATTAAGAAGATGATAAATTAGAAGGCAAGGGAGGAAGAGAGTAGGTGAAGGAAGAAAAAGGGGTAGAGCTCAATTTTGGGTGAAAAATGGTATTTTGGTTTCGATAAACATGTATGCAATATCATTCAAACCCTTTGGAAATGTTTAGTAAGAAGGTTTTTTTTGAAATAATAAGAAAAATAATTATGCTTTCATATAAGGGAAATATAAGAAGTATGGTTACTTTGTAATCTTGATTATTATTTGAAGTATTAAGTGTTGGAGTAGCCAAGATACACTTGCAAACTCAAATCAATCCACAAATGAGCAATATACAAAATAAAAAAATATCATAAGAATGTGATGTGATGTAAAATGTACAAATGTTCCTTGCTTATAAATACAAGCAAGTAGATGTGAGAAGGTAGGAGTGAAACTCTGACTATAGGGATCCAAGTATGAAACAAGTGTAAGACTCTATGGACAAGTGTCAGGACACTTGGTGAGTCTACATGAGATGAGGAAAAAGTCTACATAACCTCTAAGTGAGCTTAAGTGCGGTGTGAATAGGACTCTACTAAGTAGACTAAAAGCTAACTAGTTTGATAATACCTCTTTTCACACTAACAACCCCCCCCCTTAAGTGATATTTAAGGAGTAAGCTAAACACTGAAAAGATGAATCCCCACAACAAGGCCTAATAGGGCACTCACATGTGCAATAGTGATCTCTTACAAACAGAGAAAAAACTCCTCTCCAAAAGGGAGAAAGAGAAGGATAAGACCTCCTGAAAAGATGTCCCATGAAGATAGGAACATGATGATGAAGAATTGAAGCATATTGAAGCTATAAAATTTGACCAAGATGAAATGGTGTTTGCTAAGATGAAGGGTACTCCCCTTACCATCTCAACCTCACAGAAATAACATAGATAGCACAACCCATATGTAGGAAGAAAACAAAGGTATATTATTATTATTGGAATGGAAAAGAAAATTACAGCATTGCATAGGCTTTAATTACAAAAACATCGGTTAAATATGCAGACCGGGACCTTCAAACTCTACTCCATGATCTCATAACCCCCATCCTATTTTACCACCTTATACTACTCCTTTTGTTTAGTTTATCTTATTGGCATTCTTTCCCCCCATTTTTTTCTTAGTACCACCACGGTCGTCCAATGAACATCGTACCCTAAACCTATACGTTCACACCATGAAAACTACCTTCAAACCCGTGCTTCATTGTTAGATTGACGCCATTCACTTCAGGGTGTCCAATTACCTTTAATCCTCTTTTAAAATCACTGACCAAAAATCACATTTATTCACAATGGAGATGTGAAATCAATGGATCATAATGGAACACGTGTTGCCACCTTTGATTTTCCTTTTTCCATTTGTTCTAAGCATGTCATTCCCTACCACAATACCACTGACAACAACTTGAATAGTCACAGACTTGCACTTAACCTTCATCACTTTGCTAGTTATCAACGTATCGCATGATACCGCCCCACCGCAGTCCATCCAAATGACCATTGTGGTGTCACGGGTTACCACTTTATTGTAGACCCCCTCATAGAATATCATGAGATTGTAGTTTCTATACTATCATACCATAGACAAAACTTTATGGTAAGGAATAATCCTTCCTACCGATTCATAAACACTGACACCTTTTCAAAAATCGGGGTTTGACTTTCCCACATGCTCCTTACTCCATACCCATCATCTAGTAGGATGCAAGCCAAAGCTCTAACTCACAATGCCCGAAATGTTTCATGTGCTAACTTCTTCCCTTTTAAATTTTGTGGTGTGGAGTTTCACTGTGCATCTTAGATATATTATCAATTAAGTTAAGGTGAAAGCCTTAACACCGAAGCGCAACACCCGGCCTTGACAATCTCCTTGCCAAGTGATAAGAGATAAATTTTAATCCTAAAGCTCAAACTCTTGTAGACCTCCATACTCAGAAAAATAAATCCAATTCATCCCTTATTGAAAAGAAACAACACATATCTTTTTGGTTGATGCAAGATTGCTCTTACACCTTGAATGCTCTTGCATCAGACACCCGGGTAATTTGAAAAGTGACCCTGTCACTTCTCGGGAGCTAGAGGGAAACCAAGATAGTTAATTTTAGACTCAGAAAACTGTGATGAATCTTCAATAGGCCTTCCTTTCCATTTCACCAAGTACTCTCTATATTTCCTGTTTCTTGTGCTTCTACCCACACAACTATCCAAAACTTCTTCTATCTCTTCATTTTCTGTAGTAGGTGCTAGAATGCTCCACTATGATTTTTTCAATTCATTCTCCTTATCCCCTTCATGATATTTTTTCAAATAAAAAATGTTAAACATAGGTGAAACACGAATCTCACTTGACAACTCTACCTCATAAGCATTTCCTGAATCATGCTTCTTCAAGATCTTGCATGGCCCAAACTTCTTCATCTTTAACTTGTTGTATGTGCCAACTGGAAACCTCTCCTTCCGCAAATGAACCATGACTTCATCGCCTACCTAAAACTCCTTATACCTTCTTTTTTTATCTTCCTTAGCCTTATACTATGAATTCATCTTATTGATATGTTTTTTCACCTCTTCATGCAAACTTTTCAAGTGTTCCATAAAATCTTCAACCTCGGCACTCTTCTTCTCTCCCTTATCCATCTTTCTCAATTTAGAAACGGTTCTAGGACTACTCCCATACACAATCTAGAATGGTGATTTACCAATGCTCTTGAAGACATAATTGTTGTAAGCAAATTTTGCCTATGGAATTGGGTTTGTCCCCTACTAAGCATCTCAACAAGTTACCCAAAATCCTATTCACCACCCATGTTTTTCCATTTGTCTATGGATGATATGCATAAATAAACTTTAAATTAGTCTTCATCTTCTTCCACAAAGTCCTCTAGAAATACCCAACTTTGTATCTCAGTCTAAAACTATGCACTTGGGTAGACAATGTAGTCTCACCACCACTCTAAAAAATAACTCTGCAATATGAACAACATCACTGGTCTTATGACACAAAATGAAGTGTTTCATTTTCAAAAATATTTCCTCCACCACAAATATAGAATCGTGCCCTCTCTTTTTCCTTGGTAATCTAAGAACAAAATATATGCTAATGTCCTCCCATGGCCTCTCAGGTACAAGTAATGGCTGATACAATCCAATATTTTGGCTTGTTCCTTTTTCCATCAGACATACTTTGCAAACCTATACAAAATTCTTCACATCCTACTGCAACTACGACCAATAGTAATTTTCACCAACAATGGCAATGGTCTTATCCCGACTGAAGTTTCTAGCTAATCCTCCACTGTATTTCTCCTTGATCAAGTTCTCTCTCATAGAACACCATGGAATGCACAATTGATTCCTTCAAAACAACATACCATCTTGGATTGTAAAGTCCAACCATCTCATCCTATCCAAAGTGATAGGATCCATGCAAGCTTTCCAAGCCTCCACAAAATCAAGATTCTCAGGATACAAACTCTTGAGTTCATTGAAACCAACAACTTCAATTTGCATTACTGCTACCAAATTTTTCCTCCTACTTAAGCCATTCACAAATCTGTTACATCTTCCACTCCTATGATTCAAAACAAATGTATAACTTTGTAGAAATTCAACCCATTTCAAATGTCTTTGATTCAACTTACCTTGACTATTTAAATATTGTAAGGCCTAATGATTAGTAAATAAAACAAATTATTTTGGCAAAAAATAGTGTCTCGATTTCTTCAAAGCCTAGACTATAGCATAAAATTCTTGATCATAAACATAATATTTCTTCTTTGCATCATTCAAATTTTCACTAAAATAGGCAATGGGTTTACCTTCTTGACTCAAAATAGCTCCAATGGCATTGCCACTGGCATCACAATCTACCTGAAATACCTTGTTGAAATCTAGAAGTGCCAAAATAGGTTGCTCTGTAACTTTCTTTTTTAACATCTCAAAACTCTTTGTTGTTCATGTATTCCACTTAAACTCTTTTCTATCCCCTCTCATTGTTTCATTTAGAGGTGCACAAGTACTACTAAATCCTTTGATAAACTTTCTATAAAAACTTGCTAAGCCATGAAAATATCTCACCTCTATAGCACTCCTTGGTGTAGGCCATTCAATGATAGCTTTCGCCTTCTCTGGATCCATCTTAAGACCCTATGTTGATATAACAAATCCAGGTACACCAATTCTCTCTTCACAAAATTTCACTTCTTCAAATTGACTAACAACTTCTCCTCTCTCAACTTCTCAAAAACTTTCCTAATATGCATCAAGTGCTCCTCCAATGTCTTGCTGAAAATTAAAATACCATCCAAATAAACAATAACAAATTTACCCATAAATTCTTTCAATACCTCATTCATGAGCCGCATGAGTGTGCTTGGTACATTGGTTAGCCCAAAATGCATGACTAACCACTTGTACAAACCTTCTTTGGTTTTGAAGGTTTTCTTCCATTCATCTCCTTCTCTAATTCAAATCTAGTGGTAACCACTCTTCATATCTATCTTCATGAAGTACTTAGCTCCACTCAAACAATTTATGATGTCATCCATCCTCGACAAGGGAAACCTATACTTGATAGTGATCTTGTTGATGGATCTAGAATCTATACACATCCTCCATTCCCCATCCTTCTTAGGTGCTAATACTGTAGGTACTGCACATGGACTCAAACTCTCCCTGATCAATCCTTTTTGCAACAACTCTTGCACTTGTCTATTCAACTCTTTATTTTTTACTGGAGTCATTTGATGGGCTTCCTTATTTGGAAAACTAGCTCCATGAATCGAGTCCATCTAATGGTTGATCTTCCTTAGTAGAGGAAATCCTTCAAGTATGTTATCAAAAACAATACCCTCAAACTCATTCAACAACTATTGAACCTCTACAAGTACCTCACTATTGACTTCTTTTTCAGCTCTAGGGATTAATGCAAAGCACATATGCTCATGTCTCATACCTCCTAGGAACTCTCTTCCATCAACTAAGAAAATTCTTGCATTATTGCATACATTTTCTTCTACCTCCTTCAGGAGTTTTAACTTATGTCGAACACCATCCTTTGTTAATGAATAAGTGTTAGCATGCCCATCATGCACTACTCACCAATCAAACTACCATGATCTACCTAACAACATGTGACAAAAATCCATAGGTACATGATATCACACAAAACCTCATCCTTATAATTACCAATCTTAAAATTTATCAAACATTTCCCATTGACCAAAGCCCTTTGGTCCTTTTGCAACCATGCAATCTGATATGGATTTGGATCCGTTCTCCTTTCCAACTGTAACTTAGTGACCATTTCCTCTGACACAAGATTATTTGTACTACCTCCATCAATGATAACATTACAAACTTTACCTTCACACTTACATCGATTGTGAAACAGGTTCTTTCTTTGGTTTGGTACCTTCTCCTCATTTAGCAAGGCTCTTTTGACAACAAGGGACTCACCCCTTTCAACATCTTCACAATGTGAATACTAAGCATCTTCATCTACATGGGAAACTTGAGCATTACCTTTCGATCTTTTGTTTGTACTTCCTTGATGTTGAGGACACTCAAAGGCTCTATGTCCTTCTCTGCATTGAAAACAGGTTCCATAGAATCCTCCTCTTCTTGGTCCTTGCCCAGATCTTCCTCTACCTCTTTGATCTCCATTATTTTGATCATGAGGGTGATATGAGTTATCTCATTTGTGGTGTTGTTTGGTACCGGATCCTTCGCCTTTCTTTTGATCCTCACTTTGGCCTCCATATGACTGTCTACCAGCTCTTCCACCATGACCTCCACCTCTTTTCTTACCTTCAAATCTCTTTTTTAGTCGTTCTTCAACTTTTAATGAAAATTGATAAGCATCCTCAATGTTGGCCAATCTACCAATGCCAATTCTTCTTATATGCTTGGTTTTAGCCCATTAATATAATGAGCTACTTTCTCCTTATTTGATTCAAAATGTCCTATTTGAATTAGGACCTTGTGAAATTCTTCCATGTATTCTTTCACTATCCTCATTCCTTGTTTTAGACTATGCATCTTCTTGAGAAGCTCCAACTCATAATCTATAGTAATAAATTACCTTTTCATCTTAACCACCATTTATCCCATTTGGAAATTTTCTCTTTCCCTTGTCTTCCTCTTTCAAGCTGGGTCTCTTTCCACCATATGCTTGCATGACCCTTTAAGTTTTTCTTTGTAAACCTCACTCAGTGAGGGTCTTCAATCCCCTCAAACTCAAAAAATTCCTCCATATCGTTTATCCAATTTATCAGCTCTTCAAGATTTAGACTTCCACAAAAATTCAAGACCTCCATATTGGGCCTCTTCCCAATGTTTGATATCTCTCTCAACAATCTAATTTCTCCAAAATCCATTTGATCATGTTCTTCCTCTTCCACTTCCTCTTCAGTTTCATCTTCATTATCATCCCTTTGTCAATGCACTTCTCTCCTACAAACCTCTTCCTATAAGGTTTCCAACTACCTTCTGAGGGCTCTAATTTCATCTCTAGGAGGATCTCTTCCTCCACCGCCTTTGCCTCGACCTCTACCATGCTAGGAAAGTCTAGGAGGAATTTTGATCTCAACCCACACTCACAAGTCCTGCTACAAACTACCTCCCTTCGGCACTCTATTTACAAATTCAAGACAACCTACTTTGATACCACTTGATGAAGGTTACTCCCCTTACTATCTCAACCTCACAACAATAACAAAGATAGCACAACCCATATGTAATAAGAAAATAAATATATTTGATTATTACTGGAATGGAAAATAAAATTACATCATTACATGGGATTTGATTACAAAACATTAGTCAAATATGTAGATTGGGGCCTTCAAACTCTTCTCCATGATCTCATAACCCACATCCTATTCCATTGCCTTCTACTCCTTCTACTCCTTTTGGTTGGTTTATCTTATCGACATTCTTTCCCCACATTGTTGCCTTAGTACCACCATGCTCGTCCAATGAACATCGTTCCATAAACCTATGCATTCATGCCATTAAAATTTCCTTCAAACTCATGTTTCATCATTAGATCAATGCCAATCACTTTAGGGTTTCCAATCACCTTTAATCATCTTTTAAAATTGCTAACCAAAAATTGCATTGATTCACAATAGAGATGTGAAATCAATGAATCACAATGGAACATGTACCACCACCTTTGATTGTCCTTTGCCATCTATTATGTACATGTCATTCTTTACCACAATACTGCTGACACCAACTTGAACAGTTGCGGTGTTGCACTTAACCTTCATCACTTTGCTAGTTAACACCATACCGCATGATACCACCCCACCACAATCCATCGAAATGACCATTGCGGTGTCATGGGTTACCACTATACCATAGACCCCCTCACAAACTATCACAAGATTGTGGGTTTTATACCATCATACCGTAGACCAAACTTTATGGTAAGGCATAAGCCTTCCTAGCAATTTGTGAACATCGACACCTTTTCAAGAATCAAGGTTCAACTTTCTCGCATACTCCTTACTCCATACCCATCATCTGGTAAGATGCAAGCCAAAGCTCCGACTCGCAATTCTTGAAATGTTTCTTGTGCTAACTTCTTCCCTTTTGAATGTCAAGGTGTGGAGTTTCACCATGCATCTTACATTTGTTAGAAATTAAGTTAAGGTGCAAGCCTTAACACTAAAGTGCGACACTTGAACTTGACAATCTCCTTGGCACCTGTGATAGGAGATAAATTTGAGTCCTAAAGCCTGAACTCCTATAGACTCCATACTCAGCAAACTCAAGCCAATTTAGCCCTTATTGAAAAGAAACAACACAAATATTTTTGGTTGATGCAAGATTACACTTACACCTTGGATGCTCATGCATCATGCTAGAATAAATGAACCTCCAAAAAATTGTAGATCAAGATAAGAGATAAAAAACACAACATGAGTGAACATATAGAACACTACTCAACGATGAATACATAGATGACACAAAGGAAATCAAACTCTGTGAAGTTGAAGATGTTGATAATTGTAATGCCCCGTCACACAACCCCAAAGGAAACTAATACATCACACATTTAAGGCATAATTTTTTTGAAATAACTAACATGTACATCATAAAAATCATATATCACATGAAATGAAACTATACATGAAAAACATATAATAAATCCCTTGGGGTTACATGACTGCATTACTTTTCACATCAACATCATTACATCACATGAAAGGTAACATATACCAGTAACCATAAGGTAACATGAACAAGGAAAATACATTAATAACATGAAGATACATTACTCAAGGATTACATTATTACAATGCCGCTTTCTGTCATGATTGGGAATAGTACAATATCATAGAATGATACAAATGAACTGAAGGATTACAAAGCTACAAGTTTGATCCAACTCTAGTACAACTTAGGAGTCACTAAAACAAGTACAACTCGATCTCAGCTAGGGACCCAATGGGGTGCATAACACGTTCCACCCGACCATGTGGACCCAAAGGCCCACCCCTCATTCTAGGAGATGACAAGAAGGACTCCCAACAAAACCATCAAACGAAACAAGGATTACAAGACTTCACAACAAGATCAACAATCACATAAGGTAACCTCCAGCACAAGAATAACCAACACAAAATGTAACCAACATAAGAAAACATAATAAAGCATCAACATAAACATGACAACGTCTGCTTCCAGAGGCTCAAGAATAATAAGAGGGGCACAAAAGCATACAAGGTTGTTAAAGGATGGAGTGTCATCACATAATTGGTCATAGGTTATCCAAGTATAATTCCTAGGCCCTGGCCCCCATCCTGGGTTATCCTGGTAGCCTCTACCAATCTCCAGCCCCTCATGCCAACTTATGTAGAATAAGCATACCTCTTGTGGAGATGAGGTAGTTGAATTTTCCATTCCAAGCCTAAACAAGCACTTGGGCCTATGAGTGAGGCAACATTATCTAAATTAATGTGTGGATACTACCGAACCCCCCTTAATTTAATTAATTGAGTTATCACTTGTTTACACAACTTCCACATGGGTTATCCAGGCGCCCCTTTGTGTGTCACCCCCCATTGGAAGCCACCCCCCCAACTAACAAAAATAACTCAATATCACAAACGGCAAGCCAACTTGTACAAGGAACCAAATCCAACAAAATAACAACACCAAATGAGGCATGCACCATCTCACACTAGAACTTTAGAGTAACGAAAACCACATTCATGTGCAAGGCTCAAACCACATAAACTAAACCAAGTGTAACATCAACCATCATCAAAGTAACAGAATCATAAAACCATCCGCTTTTAGGTGAAACATCACAAAATTCAAATGAATACTTCAAGCTTGTTATGGGTTGTCCAAGGCAGATCCTCCTAGGTCACTGACCCCCATACCAAATCTTGCAAGTAAAACCATACCCCTCTAACCTCTGGAAGACTCAATCATTAACATAGTAGTTTCCCCCATCAAGATGGCAACATCTACCAGATCTCAAAAGACTATAGTCTAACCACAATTAACGAGTCAACAAGTATAAAAATAGTGAGTGGCAACATTTCAACGAAATCTTCAGACTTAGCCAAAGCTAACATAATCAATTTTGATGCAAAAAAAATCAGACATCTAATGGAGACCTCCATTTTCTCCTCTCATGAAACCCTACCACGATATATCCATCAAACTTTCACCAAATCATAACAAAACCCAAGTATTAAAGTTCCAACTATAATACAAATCAAAACAAAACCCAAAAGATCTTCCAACTCAACATGAATAATCATAAACTCCACCAAATAGAAAACTCCTAACCATTACTTCACAAGATGGTGTAAACAAAGATACAAAATCCTACAATACACTCCAATTCAGCAATCATTCACTTGTTCTCATAAACAATTCAAAATAATAAAAGAGAAGTAGAATCATGATACTAATTAATCATCGAATCCAAAGGTATTCTCTTTCCATACACTATAACTTGCATTACTTTGATTATAAATATGTCAACTTTCTTTGCTATTACATTTCCACAAATAGCACGATATCTTGAACTCAAACATCTATTTAGTAAAGTATCCACATAGCAACTGTTTCAATATAAGAGTGGAATATTCATCATTTAAAACAAGCTCCTCCAATTCCTTCTCTTAAGCTAATTTCTATAATTACTCAAATACATAATACTTCATCCTTCTTAGTATTTAATATTTCCAATTTTCTTATACCAATATAAACATTTGTATTTACAAGGGAAAAAATTATATTTATATATACTAATAATTCCATTTCTCTAATTCCATTCCTAATCATGGTAAAATAAATGGTACGCAACAAAATAATAACTTCTTATCCTTTCTATTCGAATAAGATATAGAAGGAACATTTTTCAAATGCAAGGAGACTTGTTATGTATCATAGTACATATAATAAGATCAGTTAGTACAAAGTATAAGGGTTAAAGTGAAAATTTTAGGCACTATATTCATAATATCATCTCTAGAGGTGATGAGCATTCAAACTATAACAATAAATTGAAAGTATGATGATTTGATTAATGTACACTTTAATTCCAACTCCTAAGTTAAAACCTAAATAAGTATAGATTTCTATGATAATTTACCAACTCACAAAGTACTAGCGTCGCCACTCACCCAAATGTTATTCTAGTATATCAAACAGTCGAAAGCTTAATAAGTACCCTGTTAAAAGGATCCAATTCGCTGGTGAGAAAGGTTAAGCAGACCGACTTCCATATGTCCAAAGCCAAATTCTAAGGAATGTTATGCCGATTTCAATACCATTAAAAGATTTCTATGTCGATTTCTAAAGGATGCTTAGCAGAAGTGATTGGGTGAATTCAATGGTTCACATATACCAATCACTTTTTGGTTCCATATCGTGCAGTCACCGTCAAGAGTGTTACCGGTCAGCAAGATGGAGGAATTTCATTTTAATTTATACCAAGAAGATTCAGATTGAGGGTTTAAGCCGACGCAGGAGGTGAAAGACTACAAGATGCGTAAGAGAGTTGGGAGGACTTGAGAATTTCTATTGTTTATTGTTTACGATGAGTGGACTGATTATGTTCTAAGACCTATCGTCGACATTCCCCTGCCCTCCCCAACGACATCAAATCAAGCCACACGTAAAGATCACGCAAAGGATGTTGCATATAGGGTGGATCTCTTCAGACAAATAATTGAGAAGGTTGGAAAGGGCAATACAAATCATTACTGATAGAGCCATAAATAATATTTTAGCAGGGTGCATGAATGGGAAGGAGCCTCTTGGCATGTGCAATAAAAGTTAATTGCTAAAGGATTGGTAAGGTCTAGAATGGATCGGTGACATGATTGGGAAGGATAATAGATTGGACCATTTTCATGGATAATTTTATGTTCCAAGCAATGCATAAAGTTGTGTTTCTTTGCAGGTTGTTTGTTGTGGAATCAAAAGCTTTGCTTTGGCTTAGCGAATGAGAGCATCCATAAGTTTCCAGATTCAAAACTTCCAGTTAAGAAAATATAGCGCAACACTAAATTCATATCCAGATTGTTGCAAGAGAAATTGTTCTAAGAGATCCATTTTCATCATTTTAAATATGGACAACGTTCTTGTGAGATTTCTAAAATAAAAAGGGTTGCATTAATAATACGTGAAGTATCAGGTAACCAGAGGTAATGAAGGAACGCCCATCAGATCATAATAGCACGGAATATATATAATATATATGCGGTGGCTACAAGTGCTCTGCTGGACGCCGATGGAAACGTGGAAGCACAAACAAGATGAGTAAACTGTTTGGCAGATTGCTTCATTTATTCGTGGGTTTCTGAATTTTCCTAGATTGCAAGTTATGCTCAAAAGAGTTTATTGTTAAAAGGCTTTAGAAGCTCTAGCCTCTCATGAAAATGCAATTGGTAGATGTCACACTCACACTCACACGCACACGCACACGCGCGTGCGCGCACACACACACAACATAGTTTACAAGCTGACTATAGCATATCACACTCACACACACATGCACATGCACATACAGAGGGTTTAACATACTTCACAAGTTGAATATAGCATATAACATAGTTTACAAGCTGAGTATAGCATATCACACTCTCACACACACACATACAAATTGCATAAGGCTGATTAGTTAAAGCATAAGGATGTAAACTATGGCTCCTTGAATCTGCCTTATGTAAACTATCATCAAGTCCAAAAATATGTACACAAAATTGTTAAAGGGTGTGCATTAAGGTACACACATGAAGCAAGAATCACGAGGATCTATTGTTGTGGTGACAAATGAAGGCACTACACAACTACCCATTACACTTTATAATTTAGTGTAAGTACAAAATTCCCTCCTTAAGAAAAATATTTAATTGTTGTGGCACTTTATATGAGTGCATTTATATACTTATTTGTTGTTTTGAGTTCTTACAAATTTATGTCATGAGGTGGACAATGAAGACATCTATCAAGTATGCCTTTCAAACCTCAAGAAAGTGAAAAAAAATGAAAGCCCCCATTATTCAAAGCATGACCCCCCTTAAATGATACAGTGATATGACACTTTATTTTAGTGCATTATAGATTCCACAAAGTGGATTTGATCTACAAAAAATCAAAGAGGCATACTTAGAATTTAAATTTTTTGAATACATTAATGTAAAAATAACACCACCACTGCATATATATCTCAAAAAATCATGCAAGTTAAAAAAAGGGACACAAAAAGAAGTTTGTATGAGCCAAAACAAGCCCTTTGAAGTTCTAAAAAAGGGAAATATGCAAGGTGTCCTCTAATAATCTATTTAAAAAAAAATCATTACATCATACTACAAAAAATAATCATACCACTGAATAGAGGACAAAAAAATATGTAAAATGAAAAAAAAAACTAAAAAATACATTTGTATGCCCGAGAACGAGGCTCTTGAATTTGAGCCAAAAATCGAAATAGGCCAACAGTGAAGGGGAAATTTTGGGGTTGAAAAATGATGACATTATGCTAACATCAATAATGGAATATTCCAAAATTCCATTGGAATATTCTTCACAACCAGAGTAGTCCAATACCACTTTCTTTTTTTTAAACTACTTGAAAAGTTGAAAACCACCCAAACTAGGCACATGTGGCTTTGACTGTGCAATGATGATGTTAGCAAGGCATTGTGTAGGTTGACTATTGATGTCATCCCTATGCATTCTTGTACTTGTGTATAAACATAAATTTTTTTTTTTAAAATTATTGCACAAAAGTCAAGACAACATGCAAACTAAGATATTTGCACAAAAATTGAGGCACAGATTTTGAGGAAACTTGTTAATGTAGGATGGCACTGTGATTGTATGGTTGTATGGCTTTCCATATGACCCTCCATGGTTGGCTCCAAATAACTCATTTTTTTCTCTAAATACCTAAGTGCTATATATCAAAAGTCGTCTCTCATCCCTCCCGAGCACAACCGTGATGTCAATTTTGTTCTAAAATGCACCATTTGAAACTTGATGCTCACAACTCTCACAAATTCTAGAGAGAAATGGATTTGTGTTTCAATATTGATCTGATACCACGTTGGAGTAGTCAATATTTGCTTGCAAATTCAAAACAATTCACAAATGAGCATATGCAAAATGAGAAAATATCATAAGCATGTGATGTGATGTAAAATGTACAAATGAGCCTTGCTTATAAAGTCAAGAAAGAAGAGATGAGAAGATAGGAGTCAAACTCTAACTATCTCTCCAAGTATGAAACAAGTGTAAGACTTTATGGACAAGTGTTGGGACACTTGGTGAGTCTACATGAGGTGAGACAAAATTCTAAATAACCTCTAAGTGAGCAAGAACTAAGTGTACTGTGAATAAGAATCTACTAAGTAGGCTAAGTGATTCCTACCTTTGTAACCTTTAGGTTATTTTTTTTATTTTTTATCTGTCATATTAATTGGGTTGCTGAGACCACTGCCAAAATGTCGTTGTAAAATATATGATAACCATTAAATTATTTTGTTATTATTATTTTTTGATATCATAGTGAGTTGATTAGACCACTACCAAAATGTGTAATATGAAATATATGATAAAAACATAGATTACCCTGTTATTGTTATTTTGTGATAATATTTGGGTTGTTTAGACCTTTGTAAGAACATATCTTGGTGATATTTATGATAACTATTTGGGTTATCTTGTTAAGTCCCTCTTTGATAATTCGTGGGTCAATTAGACCTCCATTAAACCATATTTTGGTGAAATTTACCTTGTTGATTGTTCTTCAGTGATAATTTGGGCTGAATAGGCCTTTGTTTTAGCATGCCATTGTTAAACCATTTGACAATCATTTATGGTTCACCTATGGTAATTCATTGAGTAGTGTGAACCATTGTTAAATCATATAATTTTTAAACATTTGATAACCATTAGGTTATCATGTTATTGATATTTCATGGGTTTGTTCGACAACTGTTATAGCATGTCATTGTTAAACCATGTGATACTACATAAGTAATTTTGTTCTTATTCTTCTATGATATTAATTAAGTTGATTGGACCTTTGTTAAGACCTATCTTTGGGATATAATCGATGATCAATTGGATTATCATTTTATTGCTATCTTGTGATAGTTATTAATAGGTCGATTCAACCACTATTAAGGAAAAAACTAGGAAAGAAAGCGATAGTTGATAGATTGTATATTGTATCATGTATTCAAGGAAAAACTAAGCTGAAAGGGCCTATGTTGTTGCATGTATTGAAGGAAATTGTGAAACCAAATAGGTTATTCATAGGGTTTAAACTATGTTAAACCCAATGGAACTTTAAATTGATACCACATTTGAACAAGTAAAAGAATAATAAGAATATGAGGAGTAGTAGTTATGGAATAAATGTCATATTCAACAGTGAACATGAATTGAGTTTGATAAGCATGTTTGTAAAACTAAAAAAATATGTCTTATGTTCAATATAGTTATATTATGAGAAGATGTAATGATTTATGCTAATCTTCTATGTGACCTTATGGTTGAGAATAGTATGTGAATATGATTATTGTTGAGGATGGTTTTGTGAATCTGATTATTGTTGAGAATAGTTCTATGAATTTGATAATTAGATACTCTATTTATTTATAAGAAATTATATCAATTATGGGAGAAAATGAATGTCAAGTAATGATAGAGTAATCACATTTTCTCTATTTCATAAATGCAGTACTTCAATTATGAATTCTCATAGATTTTATGTCTAGTCATACATACAAGTATATGTATATTGATATTTTAAATATCTATATATATATATATATGTATATATGCATGTATATATATGTGTACACACATACACATGTATACATATGTATATACATACATACATATATATATGGATAGACATGTATATGCATATACATATACTTACATATATACATATATATACACACACATATACATACGTATACATATATGTATATATACACATGTATACATACATATACACATATGTATATATACATGTATACAGACACACATATATATACATACATATATTCATATACATATAAATTGTGTATGAATGTGTGTTGATTTGTATGAGTGAAAAATAATAGGTATGTGTTGAGTTAAACTTGAAAGAATGAGACCTTCAAAGAATAGACTAAATATTCTATTAAATTGGAAATGCAAGTTGACTTTCCTTGTTGTGGTATATGAAACAATTATTGTTGATAACCAATTTGAGAAATATTTGTGTGTACATACGAGGCACACATTCTAATATGAAACATGTTTATTATTAATAAATATTTGGCCAAAGTAATACAAAATCACTACTTACATTATCAGTTTACTATGACTAAAGTTACAAATTAATAAGATATATCATACTTAGCTAGAGGGTATCTAGAATCATGTGATGGGTTATTTGTATTAGTACAAAACACAATTTCTCAAATGGCATGGTGATTTGTGGAGTCCTTGGATCTTCTAGACTTGTGAAGGGTAGGACAAGTTCCTAGGAGAAGGTGTGTGGGGGACCATTGGTATATGCTTAGAGGAGGTGATGCTCTCCCTCTTGCAATTGAGATGTTAAAAACTTGGTCTATTAGAGACAATTGACTTTGTACCATCATTGATAACATTGTACTTCACGTCCATACAACATTGAATATATCATATTATTGATATTATGTATTGAACAATAAAATCACTCAAGTATCATTATAATAGAAAGTACTTAGTTAATATCCTATCTTCATTTGTAGCAAAGAATGTTTAGTAAAATTAAATGATAATGAATATGAGTATTATTACTATAATGTCGTAAAATTGCACCCCTTGCAATTTCACATACATTTTTGTATCCACTTTAGTGTCCACTCCCTTAGCACTTATGTAGGCTGATTTTAGCCCTTGTATTAGCCTTTTTCCCTCGCAAGATGCTTAGGAGGCCTTTTCAGCAGCTACCTTTGCGCATTAGCTTTGTGTCAAACCTTGCACTTTCTTCATTCTCATCATTTTGTGGCATGATTTGTCTAGACACTAGCACAATGTGTGGACATCCATGCACCGTGCTAGCATCCTGTAGTGTCCCTCCAATTTTGACATACTGTTTAGTTTGATTCTGCTTGACAGATGCTTTAGATTACTTTGATAGTATGTTATTTCTTTTCTGAGGTGATTCTGGATACTATGTTGTTTTGATTTTGCAGATGATACATTGGCATCCGGGTTATTTGGTTATGTTGGTTTGATGATACTATGATAGATTCATTCATGATATGGCTTATTGGTTATGATTTTTGCTTATGTTATCATGTTGATATGATTGTTTATGATTGATCTTGCTTGTTGTGTTGGTGGATAAGATAGTGTAGCATTAGTCATTTGTGAGTACTCTGCTATGCTGTAATTCTTATTCACGGTGTGTTTTCGAACATGAGTATATATATATGTATGTTTTAACATTGATGTTTTCCTACAGACACAGGTACCGGGTAATGGCTTCACCTACTTTTCAGGTCTAAGCATACCCTAATTCATTATAAATATGTTGTCAGAGGTATTGGCAGGTCTTTTCAAACCATCGTTCTTTTTCGAACAAGTATCTTTATGTTACCCTGTGTAGTTGTCCAGTGTATTTTGTCGTGTTTGTTTATATTGTTGTGTTGTGTATAAATATTTTAGTTTAACAATTGTCTGTTAATGTATTTTTAAATACTTAAACTTGTGCTGTGATTAAATTTATTAATTTGAATTAAAATAATTTATTTATTTAAATGGTGAAAGTGGATTATTTCAAAAGAAGTTAATTAAACATAAGTTGTTTTAATGAGGCAAGAGGATTTTGTGGAAACAAATATATATGAGAAGAAGTTTTCTTCAAGTTATAAATTTCTAACTGAAAGATAATTAAAAAGGGGATCTGGAGTTAATGTTATGTTGAACTGGTCGACCATATTAGGGAAAACTTATTGCATTAGGAAAGTACGGGAGTTGGTTATCTTAAGATTCTGGAAATTTCTGTAGAAATTCGACAAGCTTTGGAAAAATTTGGGGGCTTTTTACAGAGATCGTGGGTTTTGGAATACAAAAAAAAGTTGCTTCTGGATTTCAACTAGGATAATATTTCCAGCTCAATGAACGAATTAGTTTAGGGACACATGCATAATTTACAAAGGAGATTTTTGAAAAAAGAGGAGGACGGCAATATTTCAGGAGTTTTGGTGGTTAATTGAAATTTTTGAAAGAGAAGTCAGAGAATTCGGTACAGGACAGCTAACAATTTGCCAAGTATTTTTTTGTTTGATTTTTCTATGAATTGGTGCTTTCTATGGTGGAAATCAAGATCGACCATTTCTAATCCTCCTTCAGTTATTCACATGCCTATCTGGATTGGGTGATGACTTGTAACCCGTATGTGAATGATTAGAAATTCTGTGATCTTGTTCCAATATGCCTTGGCAGTTTAATAATATGAAAGGCGTTCTTTTAAACTATGATCTATCCCTTTTAACATATTCACCGATCTTCATACTGAACATGCTTTCCTTAAATAGTCAGGTCTTCTTGCCTGCCTGGTTACCAACATTTTATGCATGAAAATTATTGATCTTATGTCAAGAGGATTTGCTGGAAGCTAGTTTAGTTTTTATTCCTGATCATCTTTTGTTTGAATCCCTCTTTTTTTGTTGAAATCTCCTCAAACCATATTTGTTCACTAATAAAATATCCTTGCATGAGAATAAGCATGGCTGTAGCTTGAGATTTGGTAAAATACCAACAGTTTTAACCTCATTTAATTGTATTGCTTTTCATAAGATGATCCTTTAATTATTAGACAACGGAAAATTTACCAGATGCCGTTCTATTTTACATCTATTTTACATACTTACTGTATGCCGTATCTCCATCTGTGTAAATTGACAACTCGTATACTTTCTTTCTTCACCTGATAAGTCATCATTTAAAATCTGTAACCTTATAATTTACTTTGTCCACCATATCAGTGCGTTTCGGTGATAATGGTGAGTTAGATTATAGTATGTCTTTCCTGTGAAAGCCAATAGTGCCACCCCAGCTACAAATCTGCTTGTTGTCTTAATTAATAGATTTTGTTTAGGGTATGCGTCAGTGGATGAAAGATCTGAAGGCTTATATCTTTAATTCTAATGTGATCTATTCTTTATATTTGTGCGTAGTCTCCTATCAATCTCTATATTTGTATTTTGATATCGAATTTCTTATTTGGATGGAAAGACTTACGAATTTATACCACCGATTTCCTTATCTAAGTTGCGCACAGTCTCCATTTAGTGATATATTCTGATTAATCTTAATTAGAAAATTTATTTTGAATTGTTGCCTATAGCCATACCTCTGTTATGGCGAACCTTTTTCTTAGAACCAATAAACCTTCTATAGTTTACAAACTTTCATTAGGCATCACGATCTTTTCTCTCCTCACCAGCGCAGTTAGCTGAGACAAGGAATAGTATACTAGAAATCAGCAATCTCCTCGACTTTCTTTATTCACCATAGTATTACTCATCTGAAGAAATTCACGCAGGTTGTAGAAGATGTCTGAAGACTTTCTGATCAAAGAAAATATACTAAATAGTTTCAAATTGTCCCTCAATGAACATTCTTTATCCTTAATTAGAAAATACACCACCAGAATTCGTACTTCTCTCTTTCCCTTCCTTTTTGCACAGAGTTTTGGTAAATCCACATCATAGTTCATTCTGCCTTATCCATGCATTTAAAATTTTAGGCTTTAAATTTGTTACTAAAACTAAACTGGAGTATTCCATGTTGTGTAATCAATGCATGGCGAAAATGTCTAAAAATAATTGGAACTATAAACTTCTTGGATAATCCATAACCTTTTCCTTTTGAAATATTCATTTTGTGAGATCAGCGCTATCTCTAATTCTCTCTGTCAATTGTCTGATGTTTAAAATATATTCTGATACTTTGAGCATTTTTGAATTTTTTTATAACCGGAAAGAGTAAATGACCTTCCGGTGAAACCAATGATCCTTCGTTCCTGATAAATATCTAAATTTTAAATTAGAATACTCTTACAAAAATAATTGGTATAGCTTAAAATTCAGAATGAATAATTGATTAATTAAGTGCAGTACTAAGCAGATATATAGCTATTCTCAAGAAATACTTTTGAATGAATTAACTTGAATTAAGTGCATGTTGCATGGCTTTCTATTTAGTTTTTAAAGTTGTGACAGAAAATTAATACTTTTATCTTTAGGACGTTTTCTTTGCATGTATTATCGGTGGCAATATCTTTGCTAGGAAAAACATGAATTATATAATTATTAGTAGTTAGATGTTTACCGAGTACTCATGTTAGTTAAATGTAAGTCCATGAACAAGATAATAAGAAATAGATAAGGCTTTAAGTATATGATTAGAATGTAATTTCTTTAGGAAAAATTTTATAATACAAGTGATTCGATAATAAATGTATTTTCTTTGAAAGTATTAGAAATATATTTAAGTCTATAGTTTGTAAAACACATGAATTGTAATTCAAGAAGTTTGGTAAATTGTATTATTTGGTGTATACATGTATGTTGTAATGTTGATGATGTATATTTTCATTTCCTTAAAAGTTAGGGAAGAGAAAATAGTACTGTTAAGTACGTTACACTCTAGTTTTATTGTTTAGTTATGATAATCTTTATTTTGAGGGTATAGCTTTACACCTTTTGATAGTTGTCAAAAGTGATGTCTTAGAGAGATTGTTTTGTCTCTAGTGAAAGATGCAAACCTTTGTGGTTCTGAATTTTTACGCTTAATAGCTACCCCTAGCTTGTTATGTTGAGTCATGTTATAGAAAGAGTGGCTTGCGGTAGGGGCCAAAATCCGGAAGTGATTGTCTGGGTATCCTATCGTAGGTGTGTTAATTCAGTGAAAACCTAACTAATGTATTAGGGGATTGGGTAGTTGTAAACACTAATTCAGATAATGTTTTCCTCACCTACTTTCTTAACACTCGTTTAGGTTGAGAAAAGGTTGAGAAAGCCTAGAATGGCAAGTCGTCATCTTGTCCTCTTGAAAGATGAAATGACTCCACACTAGTCTGCATAGGGGCCGGGAATCGGTAGAGGCTACTAGGGTAACTCTTTGAGAGGGTCGGTAGTCTAGGAAGGTTCACCAGGGTAACCTATCTCGATGGTGTGATGACACTCTTAGTCTATTCCATGATGGTGTTCCTTGTGTTCAGTTTTCTATTTTGACGTGATTTGATTACTTGAATTGTATCTATTTGAATTTGTAATTGTAATGTCGTTATGTGAATCTGTAAACCACGTAAACGTTATGTTATGTCTTCTTTGTTTGTGGACCTGTCAATTATCTCCTAGCATGGAGGGAGTGGACCTTCGGGTTTCACGTGGTCAGGAGGAAACCGTGCTCTATCTTCCTTATATTTTCATGCAGATGAACCTATGCTCACAGCAGGTTCCAGTTACTTCTTTGTTCGTGACTGATGATGCAAAGCTTGTTCGTGGATATTTGTGTCAGATGTTAAATGAACACTATTTGTTTTGTAAATATATCTCTTGTATAAGAGCGTACTGATTGTACCACCTTTGATGTATAGAGATTCCTTGAAATCTCACCTTATGTAAAATGGTTGCTTGGATATTCGATTTTATTAAGTTTTGTAAACTGGATCTTACATGAGATTAAATTTGTTCTTATGTTTATGATAATTTGTTAAGTTTATATGTTATGATAATGTAACAACATATTGGGAACTTTATTACAATTGTGTAATTTAATATTAAAAAAATTATTCGCCTAACTTTACTCTTTACACATTGTTTTTACGGTAACCAAGGCGGGGCATTACACATCCCGCAACATTTTGATATTCAAATGATTGTTTTCGAGTGCCTTGCCACTTTTCAACTACTTTTTTTGGTGGTAACAACCTGGAACGTCTTGTAATGGCTCAAGAACCTTCTTTTCTCTCTTATTCTCTCTTTAAAAGTTATCTTTTCAATCCATTTATTCTTCTTGGGTTCTATCTTGGACTCTCTTCTCCTTTCTTAGACATTTTTTTCTCTCTTTTCTCACTCTCTTAAGCTTGCATAACTCTCTACAACTTACTACAACACTTTCAAAAGCTCTCACAACATTCTTTGCTACTCTCTTGGCTCTTGCAACTATTGCTCTCTCTCTCTAGCTTCCTTAAGCCTTGCAAGTGATATCTTGATTATCTTGTATCTTTGAGCATCTTGGGATTTCTCACATTCCTTGCCTATGTATTTGTCTATCTCATCTATCTATCTATTTCATTGTTTTTTATTTCTCTATCAATCTATTTGGTTGTCTGTGGAGGTGGGAACACTAAAACGGGGGTTTGACATTGGCAAGCCCCTTAATAGCCCCAATACTTTTCCTTGGTCTTATGTGTGCAGGTATTGAAGATATTTCTTTGCTAGAAGCTTCATTGCTTGGGTTGTTGTAAGAATTCTATTTCTCTCCTTCTCTCATTTTATCATTTACGTTTTACTTAGTTTACTTTACCTTATTTTAGTTGTGTTATTCTCTATTACTTTATGTTATTTTTTCGCATTCCAAGAGTTCTTTGTAGCCATAGTAGGAGTAGTCACTTTTCTGCTTTATGTGACATTCTTAGTTTTTAGTCTATGCGAGATGCCAGCACAACTCTAGGATGCCAGTGCACTGTGCTACCATCCTTTGGCTGAGAGCCCATTAGTTTTTATAGAAAACCTATGACCTACTCTTTCTGATTTTGGAACTCTCGCCTTTTCACACCACTACTTGAGCTTTGTTTCTTGAGGTAGTTTAGGGTAGTTTATTACTTGGGACTCTCTTGGTAAACAAGAGACTCATGACCAATGAATCCCCCTTCTCTACAAATACTAAAATAGTTTTAATTTTCTTTAATATGGTAACTTAAAGAATGCAAATGCTTAATTTTATTCATCATTTAATTTAATTTTTTATGATGTTTTTCCTACTTAACAAACTAGTGAGGTTGTTACAAGAAAAAATGAAAAAACCCTTTAAGATGATCATACAAGGTATTATTGGCACCAAAAATTAATACTCGATTCATTGAATTAGACATACACTCTCTAGAGCCGCTCATCTATCTTGGTCACCATTGTTGGTGCTTGTTCCAATTAGTGTTGTACTATTCAACATCAATGCATCCATAATACATATTTCCTTTTACATACCTTTAAAGAGATGAATCCTCTTGAGGGGAAAGAATTGGCAACATTTAAAAAGAGCATGCATTTTGTTAAATAATTTTTGAATGACTAAATGAGGTTCATCAATCTTAGGTTATTAGCTTGTATTGATAGCCAAATGCATGAAGCATTTCTCATATTTAATCAAGTTCCTTTTGGAGGCCCCTACATTGTCCTTATTGGTGATTTGGGCTAAGTAGAATTTTTAATACATTCCTCTATATGTTGGTGCATCGTACGCAACAAAACTATGGTGCAACTTTAACACAATTATTACTTTGAATGATATCTTGTCATGTCCCCTTTTTCTATGTTTTATGTAGTGAGATAAAATATCCATTTCCTAACTCCCGCATCTCACCTAACCCAATATTAAGTATGTATTCTTCCCCTTGATCCCAATGTGTCAATGTAATACCCTTGAAAAGTTGAAATTTCTATGTATGAAGCCATTAGTAGCCTTGTAAGTTTGTGTAAGACATCAAAGTTGTTGACTTCCCTTTCTAGAATTACTTTTCTTTCCACATCCAATCATACTCTTTGATTATTTTCTATATTTGTTCCCTCTTTCATGAGAATCATAGTTTCCCATATCATCATACCTCTCTACCAATCCCCTCTCTTTCACAAAACCTTCTTGGAGAGTTAGGCTTCCCCTCACTATCATGCCTCCCTTCCAAACCCTAAACTTTAAGGGTAAAAGCACAATAGTGTGTTAGACTTTCCGCCAAATAAATGGTTTCGAGCAAACTATTTCTAATTAGAAGTTTTTCGGCCAAGTGGATTTTGAATGAAACCATGTGGCAATGACATGGTGCTAACATGGAAGTACCTTTCTAGCCATAAGGGTTTCGACCAAAAAATTACTCAACCAAAAAGCTTCTGATTGGAAACAAGAATAATTAAAAAAAAAACTAGGCTTGACCATTTTGCATGCTCAAGCGAAATAGATCCAAGACTAGAGGACCTCAGCCAAAGAGGGGTTTGGAAGCATCAATAAATAGCAGGAAGACCCCGTATTGTGAATGCTTGTCCCAAGTTCTTTTCTACCATTTTTGCTCATGTGCTAATGGTAGGTAATGCGTTGGTGTTTGTGATTTGGGAAAGTATTTTGAACCGAAGGAGATGTGTTGGATTTTTACTGGGTTTATGTTGTATCAATATGGATTTGTGTGATTTATGTGAAAGAAATGTAGTATGAATCATTTGTGAAAGTTTTGTTTTTTGGAATAAAAAGTTTCAATGGTTGTGTCTATTCTGTTTTTGGGTGGAATAGGTGAATGGAAAAGTTTGTTTGTTAAGTGATTAAAACCCTTGCCGTGAAGTTATAATGGAATGGATTTTTGGCTTGAATAGTTTAAATCTGTTAAACTATGTTATAAAATCTTCAATGGCGAAATGGAAATTTGTGTTTTCAGTTTTGGGTTATAGAAATGTAAATTTGGGGTTTTCAATTTTGGGTTTATAGAAATGGAAATTTGGGGTGTTCAGTTTTGGGTTTATTGAAATGGAAATTTGGGGTTTATATACATATACATACATACATGTTCATGCACATAAAAAACCCATAATATATACACATACACACAAATACAAAACTCTAAAACACAGCTTCTATCCATACAAACTTGCACCATGGTGAATACCTAGCTAAACATATAGTCAACATACATGGATGGAGACCATAATCATAGTTGTTGCATACCTAACATGTCATGCTTGTAGTCCTACTACTATGTTAATGACCAGTCCTTACCATGATTCTATTTGTTTTGAAAAATTACTGTCAACCCCACCCCCCACCTTCACATGACCTGTGCAAGTGTCTTGATGTAGCTATCAATAATCTCAAATCTGGTGGTGTTTCCCTCAGGGGACTCTACAACAATGAACCAGTTCTCATAATCACAACCATCAAATAAAATGGTCTCATTCAGAGGATGATTGCTCTAGTTAGGCAATGGATCATTCACAAATGACATAGTGGGTATTGTTGCATGGCATCTTAGAGATGATAGAATGATAGTTTGTGGGATCGATACCCCTTCAAAGAAAGCATCCATTATGAAACCCTTAAGCCTGTAAGAATTGCACCTCTGTTTGTTGGAAGAACAAAGATTGAGACTTGCTCTTAATGACAAGGCTACTTGCACCAGTATAACCATTTTTTTTTTAGGAACAAAACAATGAGTTGCAATGTAGCTATGACAATTTAAAATCTTACATAGAAATTCATGTAGCATAATAGTATTTATGGATTTTTTCTTACATATATCTCCATCATGTAAATGATGGGAAAGTTTTTGGCATCCAAATCACTCATAGCAGTATTTATGGCTTTCTTCTTACATATACCTCCATCATGTAAATGACAGGAAAGCTTCTCGCATGAAAAATCACTCGTTAAATGAATATGAAATGGATAATTTTTCCCTACTTTCAAAACATGTCTAGATTTAATGAGGATGGTATAGAATTCAGTAGTAAGAGAAAAGCAATAGATAGCTAAGAACTAATATTTTCACCTAAATGTACCATTATAAATGTTGCAAGTAATTGATCAAAGGATAGTGTCATTTCTTATTGAAGACAAAGAACATTAGTGGAATTGATAAAAGAATTTACATATAGGCTAATGAACATTATAAAAAAAAAAGCTTAAGAGGAAAAAAATATTGTAAACAACACATCTTAAACTTTAACCTTAAATAAATTCTCAATATTAATTGCAGCAAATCTTAGCAACATAAGTTGAAAATTTAAGCTTTTCATAATGAAAAAATTTCATGGAGACTCTAAAACTTTTGGCAACATGGGTAAATTCTAGTTTGACCAAGAAATGCCCTTACCATTCCATCCACCAGGTCTTGCATAATTAGCCCAATTGTGCATCAACAAGACCACAAAATCCTTTTGAACCTCAAAATACATGTATGATAATAATTACAAACTTTCTTAAGCATGATTAATGTTTGAGTTGTACTCAAGACAAATGGGAAACTATATATCCGTTTCATCATTATATGAAGATGTGCACCCAATCATATTAATAATGTCATTCTTAACCCTATGATTTAATTGACCTTATAGTGTAATCTAATATTCTTATACTAGTCTAGCTTATTGACTATGTAATGTTCACTCACTACTTATAATTGATTATGATCTTCATGGTCAACAATAAGATATCAAGGGATGCCATACTATATGATTGTAAAATTGATTTGTCTCTTAACTTAGTCTCAACAACACCATCGAATTAAATGATATTTTCCTTCTATTTAATCATTCAACAATATGGTACAAGTCCCTTAGTTCACTTGATAGTTCCAATATTGGGGTTCAAGTATACCTAAGAGGTCTATAGAAATCATGTAGTCATATAAAGCCTATACCACAAAATTCAAAGCAAATTACCTAAAAGTATTAACTTGCAACATCAAAATATCTATATAACATAGTCTTATTTCCAATAATGAATTCAATATCGCCTACATTCTTAAGTAACCATAAGCCACAACTTATATTAAGCATATATATTTTATTCTTCATTCATATTATATAAGAACTATCAAGTACTACTAGAGATATAACCTAGACTTCTTTGTCACTTTGTTTCACTTAAAGTCTCAACACAAAGATGTAACATGAGCTCAAGGCAAGATCCTATTTTATCTTCCACATTTGTCTACTTGAAATTCAAAGCACTTGGATATTCTAATAATTAACCCTTGATTATAGTAAATTATCAATTACGAGTTTCTCACAATTCCAAATTTCACACACCAAATATTCTAATGTTCAAGTTCTTGAGCACCTTACTAGATATTACTTACCTCTAGATTTTGATTTCTAAATACTTATAGATAATGGTTTTGAACATCCATGTAGAAATCATAATTGTTGAGAGGGGGATGTCATTCCTCATAATGGCATTGGTGTACCCCTTCCCAATGTTGTACCTTGAATTCGTCAGATTCCTCCTACGCAACAATGGACGCCATACCTTTTTCAATGGAATTGAACATTTTTTCTCCTCTCTCCCAACACATGCTTTCCTTTTTATCATGCCCATGCTTTTGTAATTAATTTTGTGTCCTTTCCTTTTAACCAATTGTTTTCTTATCTTAAAAGGGCCATTGTTGTTTCAATATGAGTTGGCATTTATGTTTTTATATCTGCTCCAGAAAACTCATCTTTAGTCATTACAAATTCTTATAGATTAGTTATATTACAAATTCTTCTAGATTGACATCATCTACTAAGGTCATCTTTAGTCATTATAAATTGTTCTAGATTAACATCATTTGCTAAACCCTAAAATCTACCCCTTGTCCCATTCATCTAACCCTATTTGAATTTTAACCTTAACCCTAAAATTAACTCTAACCTTTTTTCAATCTTACTCAACCCTGATTTATCTCTAACCATTGTTGAACCTTGATTAAACCCTAATTAAATTGTAACCTTTACCTAACCTAGTTCTCTAAATAAATAAGGTCCTAATTTTAATCTTACATGTGTGTATGTGTTTACATACATGTACATGTTTACATACATATGTACAAGTGTATACATGTATGTGTACATATATGTAAATGCATGTGTACATGTATGGATACATAAGTGTATGTACATGTATGTATACATATGTGTATGTACATGTATGTACATACATACATTTTGCCTAAATTTACATTTCTATAAACCCCAAATTTCCAGTTCACTATGTGTACATGTATGTATACATATGTGTATGTACATGTGTGTATGTATGTATGTATATATATGCAAGTACATGTGTGTATGTGTACATATATGTGTATGTTTGTATGTACATTTATGTATATACATGTGTATGTGTGTATGCATGTATGTATGCATATATGTACATGTATGTGTGTATGTATGTATGCATATATGTGTATGTGTGTATGTATGTATGCATATATGTGTATGTGTGTATGTATGTATGCATATATATGTGTACATGTGTGTATGTATGTATACATACATATGTATGCATATATCTATGTATGTATGTATATGTATACATGTACATGTGTATGCCTACATGTGTATGCATACATGTGTATGTATGTATGTACAAGTATGTATGTATAAATATATGTATGTATATGTACATGTACATATATATATTTATACATACATACACATATACATATATGCATATGTCATGTACATGTGTACATGCACATATATACATACACACATACACATATATGCATACATACACATATATACATATACACATGTACATACACATACACACATACATGTATGTACATACATGTACACATGTAAATGTCTATATACATACACATGTACACATGTACATGCACACACACATATATATATATATATGTACACATGTATCAAGTCTCTTTGGAGTTGCCAAATTTCTTATGTTATCTAAGTTGTAGAAAGTGAACTATTGAACATGGAGATAGATATATAACTTGAACTATCTCATTAGATATGAAGTTAAAAATGTTTTAGTTTTGAAACTTTGAAAATTTTGTAATTTAAATATATGTTTTGGTTTTGAAATTTGATAAATTTGTTTAACATCATGTACATATTTTGTTTTAATGATATGCAGATCTCTCTTTACTTTTCTATATATATATATATCATGGCCAATGAGGGATCACACCATTCCCCTCGTTCTGAGCAAAATACTCAAGCTAGAAAAAAATTATATTAAGACAGTATTGCTAGATTAGAAAATGCTCTAAGATGTTTAGAGCAAACAATTCACAACTCCCCTAATTTGGCTAACTGAGATAGATTAGTCACAATTAGAGACGAGATTTATCAAACGATCGGGACAATTTGATCATTCAATCCTTATGATGATATCAGCATTGAGCAATTTTATTTGTCTCTTGCCAGTAGTGTTATTGGGAGAACAAAATGGAAAGATGTTGGCAAATTAGTTTCACAAGAAAATATGTTTACCATCTTCCCTCATTATAGAGGAAAAAATAGAATTAGAGGATATGTGGTTATGAGGTGTGTAGATCCTCTTGTTGTGCCATTCATATACCTTATATGGTTGGTAACATATCATAGATGGTCTCACAATGATGAGCTGCCACAATATTATGTCAAACAATTATATGTAGAATTTCATTTACAGATAGATGTGGACTACACATCTTATCCTGAGCATCCTAGCCAAGGTAAAGGCCATTTTTTTTACAAACAATAGTTTATACATCCATATTTTCCACCACTTTTGAACAAGAGGGCATTAGTTGGCCCAAACCTTTTGGTTTTACCAAAACATTTGGAATTGGCAGCAACAAGGGAGTCAATAGCATGCTCCACTCGATCCCAGATTTTTGATAGCATTGCCTCTAGTACGACATAGATCAATCAGATTCCATTTGATCGAGTTGGTAGATAATTATTACGCCCATGGATCAGCCTTCATACCACTGAGGCTACATCTACATCTTATGATCCATTTATTCGTGTTGATCTACCTACTCCTTCAGATGTCAAGCATATGAGCCACACGACTCTACATAATATGTGTAGAGTCTCAGTTTTAGATTTACTAGCAGCATATTAGGTCATCAATGAGGACCATGGAATCCATCTTGACCATGTACAAGGCTTTATTAGACAGTGATATCCTGGTACACATACGAGCCACAAGGTGGCAACTTTAGAGGATCTATTCCACAGTAGCCTATAGGATCCCATGCACATCATGTTTCTATCGATCCTTTAGCTTGTCCAGGTTGTCACCTAGATGTTACAGATCACATTGAGGTTACTGTGGCACTTGATCTTGTCCATGACACATATAGTCAACTTCTTTTTGGCACTAATACTATACATGGTACAAATCCCCTTGCGATGTCTTTGCATTCTCGTGATCTTAGTGACATTGGTAGAGCCATCGATTAGGCATGAAAGGTACTTGAATAATTTATATATATAATTGTGTTCTAAAAAATTGTGTATGTATACATGTAATGTATTTTAAAGTCTAGTTATTTAACTCCTAATTGAAATTGTGTACTTAAAATTTTTTAGCAGTATGGTGATTTGTCAGAGTTTGGAAATTTGGTGCATAATGGCGATCCCATGCAGTATACAATTGAGGTACATTTAAATAATAAAAAAATAAATTACTTGATGTAAGTTTGAACACATTCAACTTGTACATTGTAAGTTTTAGATAATTTTACACATATGTACACATATATACATGTATTAAAAATAAAAATTTAAACATGTGTAGGGCTTGGGACGACGTTCGGGACATAGATCAGGAGAGCTTGGATCAGGACAAGGATCCACACATCTTGGATCAGGAGAGGGATTGCGACATGGATCGAGGGAGAGATCAGGCCAGAGATCTAATGATTCTATCCATACTAGATATCCCTCTCTTTGAGATGTTTTATAGTATTATGGTTTAAGATCAGATTATTATGCTAGAGACACTTTTTATGATTTACATCACATTACATACATTTATGTTTTATGGTATACGCTTGTTATGATTTACATCACATTCATACATTTATGTTTTATGGATTGAATAGGTTTGTTATACACATTATTATGGTTTGAACATTTGTTACATCTATTTACATCGTGCATTATTATGGTTTTATTTATTTAACAAGTTTGTACCTTTATTTAAATTTATTATGGTTTGAACACTTGTACATCTATTTACATCGTGAAATCAAAATGTTGGACTATCTAATGGTTGCTATAAATGTAAATTTAAAAATATGGATGTACAATTAATTTTAAATAGAAATGAATTCGTTTAAATAAATAGGTCAAGAAATAGAAATAATTTGAATTCAAATATGTAAGTGGGTATGTGCAGGATCATGGTGCACCAAAAAGTGGCAATATTTGTAGGGTATGTGGCTGACGACTTTTTTTTCACCCAAAATTAATGAAACGAAAAGGGTTTTTAGAGGAGATTCTCAGCTTTCCAAAAATATAAATAATGATTTAATTTGAATTTAATAAATAATTATTATTCATTTTCTATTAGAATTACGACTAAAGTCTGATCGATAGGTGATTGAAAACATCTATAACTTTCAAAGCGGTATCATATTTTTTGAATCCAAAATATGTGTCACATTCTATGCTTCACATACTATAGGATTAAACAAATAAAAATTAAATTTCATGAAGTTTTGACCAAGTTAAGGTGGTCGGATAGGCGAGTTTTATATTTTCTAAAAGTTGTAATAAAAATTCATAATTAATTATTTACTTGGAAAAAATTACAAAAATAGGAATCACATCAGACATGAGTCCTCTACTTATATATAAAATCTTACCAAAAATATTATCATTTTATTATGGTTAGGGTGGTGGATAGACACCTACTTATTTTTCCAATTTAAGTACTCTTGCATTGAAATTTCAAATTTTCACCAAATAGATTTTATTTATTTTTAAATAAACCTAGTATTTTAGAAACTAAATTCAATTTTCTACAAATTCTATTCTTACATATTTTTGAAATAATAAAGATAACTTATTCAAATATTTACGTCAAGTTGCCTAACACTGATTTTTCTGAATTTTTTGCCACTTAAGGGCCTGTTTTTTTGCATGATGATCCACTAAGAGATTCAATGTTATGTTTAAGTGGAACATAAAAAAGAAATTGGAAATAGATGATAACGTAAATTCTTAGCTCTAAATGTTCATTTTTAAAGTCACTCTAGGTTAAATGTAAATTGTGCATATATCATGCTATATGAACTTAAGAATTCCATATAATCTAACACACATGAATTTGAATGTGCATGCAAGGAATTCAAACTAGATGATGAGCTATACTTGTGTCCAAATTAATATAAATGAAATCAAATATATATTCAAGTGAACTTAAGAATTCCATATAATATAATATGCATGAATTTGATTGTGCATGCAAAGAAAGTGATCTAGATGATGAGCTATAAGTGGAATTGAATGTAAATCGAATCAAATCTATTCTTGAACTTAAGAATTCCATGGAACATTTATGCAATTGGAAATTGATAAAATATCATTATGCGCATAATATAAGTATCTAAATTTTCCCATGACAACTATATATTAAAAAGTGATCAATCCACATAATTACCAAAGATCTCATTACATGTGGTGTCAATCTATACATGGTAAACAACAATTGATGCCAAAATATAGCTATCTCAAGCACCCCAAACACCATCACTATGATTCACTACAATGAATATTCCAATGCACCAAGGTGAACAAGAAAGACCAATCCAAGAGAACCCATACAATCTAACATTCACAAAATGATTGTATGATTGTATGTAAGTTACATACCACATGTTATAGAAAATCATGGTTGCTACTCTAAATGAAAGAAAATAAATTTTACAATGCCTATAGATCTTGGATAATATTTAATAAAAATATTGAATGTCACATTAGTAACATAAAAAATAAAGAAAATTAGAGACAACACATGTATATTCTTCACCACTCAAACACCAAATCAACTAGATCCAATTTGTCACAAAATTACAATAAAGTAATCATAGTTTAGGAACCCAATAAGAAAAACTATAAAAAAAATTACACTAATAAAGAGCATATACTGGTCAACACTTTCACATTTAAAAACCTGCTAGAAAAAAACCTTCTAAAACCTTCTAAAACCACATGATCCCAACAAAACATCTAACTTACAACTTTAAAAACTCATTTTGCCTAGAAATTCCTTAAATCATCCTTGTGACCCTAGGAAAAATGAATTTTTATAGTCGTACTAGAGATGTTTTGTAAATTGCAAATGATGCACTATATACTTGTGGAGTTGAACAAATGAAATGAAAGATTCTTGAACTTAAGAATTTCATGTCCAACATAAATTTAAATGCAAAATTGGAACATAAACTAGGTTTTGTAAATTGTGCATATACATGATCTAGCTCATATAAGTGGAATTGAACAAATGAAATCGAAGATTTGAAAGTGAACTTAACAATTCCATGCCAAACATAAAAATACAATTGGAATAGATGATTTAAAGGAATTTAGGAAAAATGTGAACTTTTTAATTTAGTCACTAGGTTTTGTTAATTGCATACATTTATATATGATCTAAGATTCAACAAATGAAATTGAAGATTCAAGTGAACTTAGAAGAATTCCATGCCCAACATAAAAATGCAATTGGAAATGGATTATTTAAAGGAATTTAGGCAAAATGTTTGAAAACATTTTTAAAGTCATTAGGTTTTGTATCAAGCATATATGATCTAACATACATATTTAAGTGGAGTTTCAAATGTAAATTATGAAATCAAAGATTCTTGAGCTAAATTAAGAATTCCACTTGGAACAAATTTGTTTATACAATTCCAAAAATAAATGACCAAGCCTTTGAAAAAAACCCATTCTAAATCATGTCACATGTCCAATCAATATAAATATATAGATCTAGATCTATAAAAAGTTTGAGTGTGTATATATATATATATCCATTCATACATGTACTTATATACAAAAAACAACTTAAAGCTCTTGGTACATAAAATATGGATCCTCTCTATCTTTAATTATCTCTAAATCTTGTCATGATCTTCAATAGGCAACCTCCTCTTTTGTTTGGCACGTCCTCTTTTAGGTAAAGTTTCTAAATTTATTTTTGTTGTTATAACTAAGTGACTATAATGTAGAACCTTTTGTCTTGGCATATAATCAACAAATATAATACCATTTTTATCTATCTTTATTTGTTGATAATATGTGCCTTCAATAACGACTGATCCAGAAAATGAATACATCTATCTGCTATGGAAGCTAACGGTCAGAATTTGGGTGCTGCTACAACAAGGGTTTCCTTTGTTTCAGGCTCTAAGGGGAAGGCTTTACAGGGTTCACTTGAGGTTATTCAACTCAATGAAGTGTACAACAGTGGATTGGATCGTCGGGGAAGACAAACAGGCCAAAAAATGAGGGAAAACCCTTGCAATGACAGAGTTGTTGGGGATGGGGATGATGCATCAAAGTAGGGAAGCCAAACAAGAGTTCATCCTATAGCATGGGATCCAAGCGAAGATGGTATGGACAGGGGGTGTAGTTCAATGTAGCCTAGGGGATTTCAACCGGGCCCATCACAACCTATGGAGATTTCAAAAAGAAACATGTTAGACAGGGGTGGAGCAATTTCTGGTCTTCTTCAATCTTCTAGGTCTATCACAATGCTACTCGATGAGGAGCTGGAGCAAGAAGTCTTGTTTAATGAAAGAGTTTTTTTTGGGCTTAGTCTGATTGGACGTTTCAGGGGTTTTTGGCCAAGCTTAATAGACCTCCACAAGTGGATTTCTCATCAATGGGAAAGTTTGTTAGAAGGGGTTATCCAAATCTATCCCATGGAAAGTTTGTTGTACTTGAAGCATATATCAATATTTAGATATGATGGTTGAAGTTGTTTAGTGATGTGTTGACAACTATGATTAACTATTGAAGTATTCCTTTGCAAGCTAGAAAACACATTGAATTATGGGCTAGAACATGTATGGGCCATTGGCTATTTAAAAGGATCAAACCGGTGAGGATGTATTACCTTGTTAACACTTCTTTTTCTTGTTTGTCTTCTTGTTGCTATCTAAATAGCTACACTCTACATGTGTTCAACAAGTTAAGGCAAAACATCCCTTATGACCAAGTACAATCTATCCATCAATCAAGCTAAGATGTTACCAAAAATGTTTATTTATATCATTGTGTCTTTGAATATTCTTTGTTTGTGTGTTTTTTCACATATCTAAAAACCTAGATTAGTAGCAATAACTAAATTACAAGGTCTATCTGGTTATTTTGTTGAGCAATAAGTGAAACTATTATTTTTTCCTTAAAATTAAATTCTTATTGCAACTTCTAGATAATTATTTTTTAAAAATATTTAACTTCATTTTATTTTATTCATTTTAAATTTATAAAAATAGTAAATTTACTTTGTTTAAAAATAATTTAAATGTATCTTGTTTTATTTATTTCAGATCAGCTTTGATAATTGTTATTTTTTATGCTCTCTTTATGTTGTTTAATCTTCCTTTCGGTAGGGTTGCTATTGGGTATGATGAAGGCACAATCATGATCAAAATTGATCAAGAGGAGCCAGTTGCTAGTATGGATAGGAGCGGGAAAATTATTTGGGAAAAACACAATGAGATACAGACTGTAAATATTAAGGCAGTTGCAGCAGACATTGAGGTTGGATCTCTTTTCCATAAACCTTGTTGATGTTTAATGTTGCATTTACAATACATGATTAGAAACTTATGATCTACAAATTCATTTATTTTTGAATTTTGATGTTTACAGGTGACAGATGGGGAGAGATTGCCATTAACTGTCAAGGAATTGGGTAGTTGTGATTTATATCCATAGGCAAGGACCTTCAGATAGATACTGATAATTGTCTTAATTGTTTATGGGATTATGGCTATAATTTTTTATTGAAAATTGTCGTGTGAAAGAATGTTGGTTATGGGAATGTTTTTGTTCCATTTATTTTTTGAATGCCTTGCCCAAGTGGTTGAGTAAATGTTATTACACTGAATCTTTTCTAGACTAATCCTAGTAACATGATTATTTGAAAAAAACTATTGGGCTAATGATTTATAGTGTGGTCTATTACACAACTTAAAACACAATCCAAATGGAAGGTTTGTTGTGGTTTGCGGTGATGGAGAGTATATTATTTATAATGCCCTTGCATGGAGGAACAGGTCCTTTGGATCTACCCTTGAGTTTGTTTGGGCATTAGATGGAGAATATGTAGTTCAAGGAAGTACATCCAAGATTAAAATTTTCAATAAAACATTTCAGGTTTGACCTATTTTGAAAGATTTTATGTTCATTTAGAAACATCTAGTTAAAATACTATCATGGTTAAAATGCTATCTATTTCTACTTCATCAATTGACAATAAGTGGTTTTCAGTTGAGTGCTCCGAGACATCAAAGATACACTTTTGTAATTACTTTTTAGTGACACATCCTTATTGATGAAAACCATTTTCTTTGTGATCTCCTTTCTTGTAAATATAGTTATTGATGTAATCATTTGCTGCTATGTTGTTGGTCCTATTACAAGGATAGGGATGTGTACGGGTACATGGACATCAAAGATACACTTCCCTTATTACATTTTACTCTTTTAGTGCTACATCCTTATTGATGAAAACCATTTTCTTTGTGATATCCTTTCTTGTAAATATGGCTATCAATGTAATTATCTCCTACCAAGTTGCTAGTCCTAGTATGGGGATGGGGTTCAAATGCAAGCAAATGTAGGTTCAAATGTGCATCCACCAACACTGCTTTATGGATCAATCCCCTATCCTTCCATATCTTACACAATTTTTTTGTGTCCTTACCACCTACAACATCACCATCTTGATAGAACTAGAGCATGAAACCACCACACCTAAGAATTTCACCCCATGGAAGATCTTTGCATAATATTTAGATTAAACCACACCAGTAGAACTATTTAAGTAATGGTTGTTTTATTATGCAAACACTTGGGTAATCATTACCAATGTAATATAATGTGTTATTTTATTTTTATTTTTGCAAAAATGTATTGATAAACTCAAAGAAGGGGATAAAATTAGGGTGTTGGATCTGTTTGATGGTGATGTTGTGGGCATTGGGCAGATTTACTACGTCTCTATTGTACATGAAGTCAACTTGAAAGGAACAGGAAATGCAAATGTAAACATTTTAAAGGCCACAAGTAACATACCCCTTGTTTATGAAGACAAAATAGATGGAGTTGTTCGTCTGAAAGAGAAAGAGGGAACCTTCACACAGTGGCCACTAAAATATTTGCAAAAAATACATAGTTGAACATGTTTATCATGCACTAGTTGTTAGACATCTTGGCTCACTGCTTTATGCAATATTTTGAATGTGTTGTTCATGGATCTTAATTATCATGGAGTATTTGAAAGAGTTGAAAACTCTTAGACAACTTTGACATCTTATAACTTTATATATATATATATATATATATATATATATATATATATATATATATATATATATATATATATATATATATATATATTTGCATTGAATTTTTTATTCCAAATTACCTTCATTTATCATGATATTCAATCAATCTTTTAATTCTAGAATGTTGTAGCTTGTTCGTAAATGTAATATTTTTATTTGCTTTTATGCTTTAGTTCAAGTTTAATATTATGTCAGTTTTGCATTATAAAATTTATGGTATTTAATAAATTATTCATTTCATGACTATATTTACTACCAATTAGTGGAAACCAGTAAATAAAAATGACTAATTTTTGACTAAAGTAATAACTAAATATATGAATAAATATATGACTAAATAAATGACCAATTAACAACAATCAATGACTAAATATATGACTAAATAAATCACTACCATGACTAAATAAATGACTAGTTAACAACAATCAATGACTAAATTAACGACTAAATCAATGACTAAATCAATGACCAAATCAATGACTGGATAAATGACTAAAATAGTTTAGTCATAAATTTGGTCGCATTATAAATGATCGACAATAAACTACTAATGGTCATGCGACCAAAACTAGTCATTTATATGCAATTTTTAATAGTTTATTTAGTCATATATTATTGTTTTTGTACTAGTGATAGAAAAAAATTCTATTACTAGGTTCAGTTTGTTCTTGTACCTGTATGTCACCTTGGTCATCAATATTTTCCATGGGTTGTTCTTTAGTAGATGTTCCTTCTCCCGCTCTTCTCTTCCTCTGTCTTATTCATGTTTGATCATACTTCTTCGATCTAGTCCTTTTATTCATCATCACAAATTGCACTCAAAGTTGAATTCACCTGCATACAAATTTGTACACACATGAGCTTTCAATGAAACATTTACAATTAATATTGCATAAATATCTAACACTAAATTATAAATTGTTCATTTGTTTTAAAGACAAATTAAAATAAAAACATTCAAATTACAAACATATCACATGAGAAAATTTGGTATCATGAGCTCATATTTGGTATATATATCACTTGAAAAAAGGTTCATCAATTAAAATTTCTTTAAATATGTATAAATTACAAACATATTATGAGTATATTTGGAATATACATCACTTGAAAATATTTAAAGCATGTAACTAGATGCATGTGCTAGATCATGACATCACTTACTAGATCACCACTAAATGTGCATTGAAATATGTGGATCTTTTAATAAAATGAGTATGATCTAAAACATAGAAAGAGAAACATCATGAGCTCGATATATACCTAAACGTGTAGATCACCACTTATATGATGTGAAAGAGAAAACATGATATATATCTCCTATGAAAAGGTATACATCAATGAAAGGATAAGATTACAAAGGGGAAGGTATGATTCCTTAAATGCAAGGATGTGACAAATAAAATCACAAGTTATGTTAAAAGGAGGAAGGATTAATGACCTAAAATGTAAGGATATAACTAGATAAGCATAAGATGTAAAGGGATAGAGACATGATTCCCATAATATGAAGATGTAACATGATGAAGGTATAAGATGTAATGGAATGAATGATGCCCTCTAGTCTATGTGGTAAAGTTAGGTCTAAAAGTGTGGTCCATGAGTTACATATATAGGATCAAAGAAAATAATCAATAGTCAAAGAACAATTTGTGGAAAAGTTACATGCTCACAAAGTATCTATGCATAAAAAATTAAGAATTAATGAGGCAACATGAGAAACCAAAATTATAAGGCAAAGATCATAAAATCTAGAGTACTATTTACAAAAGTCTAATAAACATAAGCATGGAAAACATAAAATGGAAAATTAATATATACATAAAAGATAAGTCCAAGTTGGAAATAAAAGTAAAGGCAAAAGTAAATTTAAGAAAACATAGGCATAAGGAGGATGTAAAAACAAGAATGGAAGAACATAGAATTGGTGATCAATAATAATGAAATCTAAGAATTTAATTCATATATATATATATATATATATATCATGTATCAAGTAGTTTCTCTTTGTCGTGGGTAAGCTCAATATCATCATGTAATGTAAGAAAGGATGATGAAGCATGAATGTGCATATGTATGATCTAGGCTAACAAAATAGATAATCCATTTACATATTCCAAGCATCATGAAAGGTATATATCTTTTATTTATTGATATAGGTCTCACATGAGCTATGGGAGAATTTGGTGATCATGTGAAACACATCATAATGTATAAAATAAGGAAGGATATAAAAGGAACATGTGGCTCTATGGACATATCAAATCATCATGATATGTAGAAGGAATATCATCATAAGATGCAACAAAATTGTGGGTCTTTGTACATGTGTACACCATAATCTAATAACCCTAGTTCTCAACCATATTCAAATGAAAAATAGTGGAAACAAACTTCAAATGCATTCATGAAAATAAAGACATAATCAATTAAATAAGTTGAAGATCAATGTACCTTCAAAAATAGTTCTCCTATTGTCCAAATACATTTTATTTTGTCGAAATAAACCTTCTTTTATTGAAATAAGTCTTCTAAATTATCGAAATAAACCTTCTAAAATGTCGAAATAAACCATTTTTTGTAGAAATAAGTCTTCTAAATTGTTGAAATAAACCTTCTTTTGTCAAAATAATCCTTCCTTAGTCGAAATATGTATTTTACCAAATTCTCTTGAGTTGAAATTTTTTTAAAAAAATAAAATTTATTTATATCGACTATTTTCAGTCGAGCATTTGTCGGTCGATTATGTCTCAGCCGAGCCAATTTCAATCAAGTAATTCTTAGCAAGCATGTTTCAACTGAAACCTGCTCGATCGACACAAAATCAATCGAGCATGTCTACTTGGCAGCCAACTCACCTTTTTTCAAAATTTTCTGAAACATTCAACTTTGGCAGAGTATTTCTCTAGTCAGAATGATTTTTCTGCAAAAAAAAGAAAAATACCGTTTTGTAGAGCTCAGAGTGATAAATCCAAATATACATTTTTTTTAGTATTTTGATTAGTTTTAATATATTTTATTTTTAAAATAATGCAAGTAGGTTGTTAAAATTAAAAAAGAGGTTGATTAGAAATTAAAAAAATAGTAAAACATATTAATTTTTTTTTAAAAATTATATGGAGCACAAGAGGAGAGAGTCTTCTTCAAAAGGTTTTTTTTTTTTGAAAATGATTAAAAAAATAGACAATAGTTGATGGCTCGTGAAAACTATCAAATTTTGACAAGTTTGACTTTAAAACGTTATTACAAGAAATAAAGTTTTTTTCAATTTGTTTCTTGACGACTCGTGAAGTCACTTTTTTAAAAAAAATTCAGCATTCCAAAATCTATCCTTAAATTTTTCTAATAAAGAGGGTAAAATATTATTGCATTAGAACAACATTACAAAGTCCAAAGAAAGAAGCCACACAAAGGGGCCCAACAATACAAGAATTAATTCACACCCAAGAAACACCTCATATCCTCTGCAACCCACTCCTCAAGAACAAGCGCGATGTCCTCAGGAAGGTTGCCCTAGTCATCCACATACCAAGAATCAGTCCTCTCCGACGCCCATCTAGCCAGCCCTTTAGCCGCCCTATTCCACTCCCGCAGAATATGACAGAAAATAATGGATTCCAAAGAACACATAGAAATAATCTGCTTGACAACCACAGCAAGCTGCCAATTCACATCCTCCAAATTTCTCTTATTCAACATATCAATCACCACTTGAGAATTAGATTCACAAACAATCCACCACCATTTGAGGCCAACTGCGCGCTCCAACGCTAAGAGAATAGCACTCGCCTCCATAAGTTTATTAGTTTGCAAGCCACAATACATAGAGAAGAAAAAACCACCACTCCAAGGCTATCCCTACCAATATCACCAACCCCAGCATGCCCAGGATTATCTCTAGACGACCCATCCATATTGATTTTTAGCTCCCCCAGAGCTGACGGACACCAAAATCCCTCACAAGCAACCCTCTCATGCCCATGCCTACAATGCACTTTGCTCCAAATACTCCTATCCCTTGTGACAAGACCCAGGGCGTTAACAACACCCAATTCCCCAGGATCAATCGGCACAGACAAGTCACACTTTGCAGTCAAAGTCTCCTGCAGAGCCCCAAGAATTTGCCTCCAAAGTTGCCCCATGAGCAATTTTTTATCTAGGAAAATCCTTTTGTTATGCTCCAACTAGATTTACCAAACAATCAAACTAGGACCAATGCTCCAAGCAATTTTAAGAAAAGAGGTTCTGGCAGGAGAAGATCCCTGTCTTGACCAAAAATCCTCCAAAGAAGAAACATGGCAACACAGTAATCTCTAGAGATTCCACCAGTTATTCCAGATAGTCTTAACAAAAGAACACTGAAAAAAGAGATGCAATAAGCATTCTTCATGCTGACCACATAAAATACACATGGAGGGGCCCTGGAACCCCTATTTCCAAAGATTGTCCCAAGTAAGACACTTACCTTGGACCATAAGCCAAGAGAAAAAATTACACTTAGGCCAAGCAAATTTATTCCAAACATGCTTCCACCAAGTAACCTGGGAGCTCCCAAAAACCTATTTATCTAGAACTTGATAACCAAAGGCCACCAAAAATTTTCCTTTCAAATCCAGACCCCAAGCAAGCACATCACTCCCCTAGAGAGAGTTGTAAGCACAACCTGATAAAATCTTAGCAAGCTCTTGATGATTCTCCACTGCACCACCATGAGGCCAATCCAAGGGTTCCTTCCATCTGGATACAAAAATTTGACCCAAATATTTTTGCGATTTGAAGTCTACCACATGACACCAATCTGCCTCCTCGAAAACCTGGCACAAATCGTGGAGGTGGGGATGAGAGGACACAATAGGTGGATGTCCATCCCAGGAATCATGCTAGAAGAGAGCATCCTGACCCCCATTGAAAATCCAAAAAAGACCCTGCTTAACAAGCTTGGCACCCCATTTAAGGGTACTCCAGATCATAGAACCTTTCCCCTCCATACTGAATCTAACAACCTCCCTACTTTCCACTTCTCCCAAATATTTGAAGGTCAGAATTTTAGCCCACCACATGTGTTGTTGTGAGCACCAATGCCAATACAACTTAGCAGCCAAGGCCTGCCCATTCAAATCCATCCATCGTAGACTAAGACCCCCCTCCTGCTTTGGCCTACAAACAACATCCCACCTCACCAAACTCCATTTTCTATGAAAAAGATTGCCAGCTCACATAAATTGACGAGACAATTTCTTGAAGTCTTTAACAAAGCTTGAAGGAGCAGAAAGAACAAAGCATCTATAAAAAGGGAGAGCTTGGACCACTGACTTTAGAAGAGTCACTCTACCTACTAAAGAAAGCCACCTGCAAGTCCAATGACTGACCAATCTTCAAAACTTGTCAAGAGTCTCTTGCCAAAACCTTTTGGGGAGAGAACGAATGGCAAGAGGGATTCCAAGGTAGGAGAAAGGAAGCGAACCAATTTGAAAATGAAGAATACCAGTAATTCTCCTTTGAATAACCTTAGGAGTATGGAAGAAATAAATGAAGGACTTCCCCTCATTAATGCACCGCCTAGAAGCTGCCAAGTAACTGTCCAACACACTGCGCTAGTTGAGAGCCTCCTCAACCTTTTCCGTACCCATCAAGGCAGTATCATCAACGAACTGAAGATGAGATTGAGGGGGAATGTCATTTCCCCAAATCCAACCCTAAAGCGAGCCGCTAGCAACTTGAGCACGAATGAGCCTTCCCAAGCCATCCGTAAGAAGGATGAATAAGTAGGGAGATAGGAGATCTCCTTGCCTGAGGCCTCTAGAAGCACCAAACAAACAAGTGGGCTCACCATTAATAAGCATCAAAAAGGAAGAAGAAGTGACACAACTCCTCACCCAATCAATCCAACCCTCAGCAAAACCAAAAGCTCCAAGAATTTTAAAGAGAAAGCTCCACTTAACACGATCATATGCTTTGGCCATGTCCAACTTGATAAACATAGATTTTTCTTTTGAGGATTCCATAGAATGAATGGTCTCAGCCGCAATAACAACCCCATCCATGATCTACCTACAAGCAACAAAACCCCCTGCTCCTTAGAGATTAACCCACCAAGCCAAGGTTTCAACCTTTCTGCAATCAACTTGGTAATAATTTTATACACAACATTACATAGCGCAATAGGCCTAAAAAGATCCAAAGAATTAGCCCCCTCCCACTTTGGAATAAGAGCTAAAAAAGTAGCATTCAGAGACTTCAACATTTATTTATGCATAAAGGATTCATGAACAACCTCTAAGAGGTCCAATTTAACCACTTCCCAAAACTCCTGAAAAAATTTGACAGGGAATCCATCAGGCCCAAGTGCTTTACCTTTCTTCATCTGGAATACAACATTCTCAAGCTTTGACAAGGTAATAGGAGAGAGCAATGATTCATTCATTTCATTAGTCACCAACTGTGAGATACAATCTAAAATCCTTGCTTCATCCTCCTCTACAGGAGGTGAATCCTCAGAGAATAAGGTAGAAAAATACCGAATGCATTCAGTAGAAATAGAAGCAGAAGAGGACAAAATTTCCCCATCAGACAGCAAGAGAGAAGAAATAGCATTACCTTGCCTTCGATCCTTAACTGAGTTATGGAAAAAAGAGGTGTTCCTATCACTAGCCTGAAGCAATTCAATACAGGACTTATGTTTCCAAAAAAGTTCTTCTCTTAGCTCCCATTCCTCAACCTCTTTAGTCACGCAACAACCTCTAACAAACTCAATTCTTTCGAGAGGCCTTGATCAGGAATCTGTCTAGTAATTAGATCAAGATAATCCTGAGCTTTCTATTTTTCTTGAAAAAAATTACCAAAATGTTGCCTATTCCATCTCTTCAACCTGTATTTAACATACTGGAGCCTCTTTGAGAAAGAGTACATAGTAGTGCCATAAGCTGGCTTCCCAATATCCCACTAGCCAGGGAGCAAATCATGAAGAGATTCATCCCTGAGCCACATGAGTTGGAACTTAAAGGTCTATCTAGCACACCGCTAAGGCATTTCAACCACCAGCCTAATTGGCCAATGGTGAGAACCTTGACCATCCAATATTTCAGAACTAGTCCTCCACCTGTCCCCCAACCAAAAACTAGACACCAAGAATCTATCAAGTCTCTCTGAAATAGAAGCATCTCCAGTTCTCCTATTATTCCATGTAAATAGACCATTACCCGGCTTGATATCCATAAGATTCAGAGCAGAGATATTGCCCTGGAGCAGCAACACAGAAGCCTCCAGCCTAGCAGTACCACCCCACTTCTCTGCAAGCTCCATGATAGCATTAAAATCACCTCCAATAATCCAAGGATGGTAAGGAAATAGGCTACAAACTAAATGAATGTTGAACCACAAGAGGTGCTTGCCCTGCAACTCCACCGGCGCATACACATTGGAGAGGAGAACAATTTCCCCATATACAAAACAAGAAGCCACAATGGAAGGGGAGGATTTAAAAGACACCCACCATTGGGGGCAGATCTTTCGCGGGTTCCAAAAGCATGCCATCCCACCAAAAGACCCTTGAGCACCAGTGCATTGGCAATCACCCTCCATAACTTAGGAGCTAAATCCATCATACCTTCCACAAAGTGCTTAGTCTCCTGAAGAAAAAGAACATCAAGTGAATGAAGCCTAATCAAATCCCGAACAACTTTTTGTCTAGGGCCACTGTTCAAGCCCCGTACATTCCAAGAAAGAACTATCATTTCAAGGGAGAAGAAAAATGAAAATCTAGAGTCTTGACTGACCCCGACTCCACTAAAGTCTCCCCAATCATCTTAATCTTTTCCACATCCTTCTTCCTTCCTAGCTTAGAAGTTTTCTCTGGACCTCCCTTTTTAAGATCTTTTTGCAAAATACCCAACTAAGAGGACAACTTAAAATTCTTCTTCCCCACCTCTGAACCTACTTTCTGCAAGAGGCGAGCCTTATCCGCACTATCTTTCACTGCCTCAGCACTACACCCAACTCATCCTGAACCCCCATCTGTCGATCTGTCACTAGGTCCAAAGTCCCATCAACATGCAGAACCACAATCACCTCTAAATTGAGCTTTTCATGTCCAGGATCATTCCCAACCTCCTCTATTCATGGCACTCTCGTACCCCCCTCCTATTGGGGAGTAAGCATTTCCTCCACCAAACGGCCATGCTGATCCATATCCAAAGTCCCATGACCTAGATCCAAAAATCTCGGGTTCACCTCCTGCTGGCTAAGGTCTTCCAACACCTCGAAGCTATTGAAGGTATCCACCTCCTGCCTGTCCTTCAAAGTCCTTTTATGACCTTTATTTCTATTTCGGGCTCTAATAGGAGTGAAACCATTTTCCCTACCACCAAAACCTTGAATGGGATCCTTGCCCTTATCCACTCTAGGTGCATTATTTGAAGGCTGAGGAGATTGAGCCTCCAAAGGCTTGGCCTTTGGACATCTGTGCTGGGGGTGATTGTACTCATGACAGAAACAACAACGGAAAGGTAGTGTTTCATAATCAAGCTGCTACACCCACGAATAATCTCCTGCACTCACTTCCAAAGAGTCTGGCAATGGCTTACTTAAGTCAATTTCTACACAGAATTGAGCAAAATTTATTACCTTTTTGAATTGCATATGCTATGACGAACCCACAAGGTTTCCCAACTTCAAAGCTAATAAGTGCAACACATCCTTGCGCCAACATTCCATAGGGAGCCTTGGAAGACAGACCCAAATTGGAACCCGATTCGGAAGTTCCTCTGCCAGGTTGAAGCCAGCATGCCATGGCTTAATGAACAAGCCCACTTGGTTGTAAAAATATGGCCCCCTTCAAAAACCCTATTCCGATCAGCCATGCAGTCAAAAGTAACCATGAAATAATTATTTTCCAAGAGGCAGATCTCCATCTCCCCCTCAGGCATCCATGTCCTTTGAGCCCACGAATCCAAGAATTGCAACAAAATTTTCAAACCCAAGAATTTGCAATAAAGAGAATGCCTTGAATAATAATCAATATCCTCTACCAGCATCTCCATCGAAATGACTACATTTGGCCTCTCTTTACACCATTCGAGGCACCCATTAATCTTCGAAATTCTAGGCCCTCCTGTCGATCCCGTCACAACTTTTTCAGGTTCCGCCGAAAAAAGATTATTATCAAAAACCTTCAAGCCCTGTAGAGATGGTTTTGAACCAAACACCGAGAAGAAGTCCATTTTGGGGAAAACCCTAGAAGATTCCCCTTGCAACATAGAGGAACAAAACCCTAAGCTGTCATGCAAACCCACGGAAGCCCTAGAGGAACAACCCCACACCTCCTCAGAGGAGGGTACACAAAAACCACCAGCCGTATCACCAAACACCCCCAACCCCAACACACAACCCACACACCTCACCCCACACCAAACCCCACCTTCTGCCACACCACACCCCACCAAAGCACTCTAAACCCACACATGCCACAACAACCTTCCTAAACACCAGGCCGCAGCCACCAAACACCAAAGGAAAATGAGGGCTAGCCACAAGAAAAGGAAGAAACCCGACCACCGATCACCCTCCAAACTCCACCCGCTAATCACAGAACAAAACGGGCCCCCCTGCACACAAACAAATGCCCACCCCACCCAACGCATAACCAGGAAGCAAACTGGAACGAGCTAGGGCGCGGATGCCCTAGCTTGGCACGTAGAGAGCGATGCAAAGAACGACGCCATCAAGCTAGAAGATCTTTTAAAAAAAAAAAAATTTGTCCTTAAATTGATAAAAACATAATGAACACTTTTTTAAAAAAAAAATTGAAAAATTACTGGAATAAACTTCATCAAAAGTTCTACATTTCATTAGTTTACACCATTTTGAAATTGAAAACATAAAGACCACTTTTATGTGGTTGAAGTTCAATTTATTTTTGTTGTTGGTCGATTCCTTCATAAAGTGTGACATAGGTTTGTGCTTTTACCCCTAACTTATGGCATGAGAGTCACGAGGTATCCTCGACATCTGAACTCTGACAATATTGCCTCTTTTCATTGTTCATTTCCACCACCTCCCTACATGACCAAACAACAATTAATGGATAAATTGGTGGTACATCTTCTAAAATGGTTCTTTCAAGGACAAAAGTGTCATTTAACAATGAGGGTGTGGTTCCACATGTACACCTTGTTGTAAAAAAAAAAAAGAAAACAACTTCAATTGCCATTAATGGGGTAGTTAAGGTTTCAAACTCTGAGGGACCCCTCACTATTATCGTTGAGGATAGTTGCAATTTGCAAGGAACATTCCTCCATGCCTCTCAAGGCCATTTTCACATGTACATAAGCATGATTGAATGGGAAATAATGCTCAATAGGTATGTTAGTCCTTGTTGCATACTAGTCTCATGACAAAGGCCATTGTTGTAGATCTTGACATCTCTCTTGGGATATATTGAGTTGAAGGGGAGGAGAAAAAGACATCTATCAAATATACAGAAAAATCTAACCAAAACTTGTTATAAGCATGCATATTCAAACATTTAGGTTTGTGGATAAAAACCGACAAATTTGTAGGAGACTAAAGATGAAAACCTCATAGATATCATGTTAGAGGATGAAAACCCCTTCTATTGAAGGAGTGGTCTCACACAGGGAGCGCCTTTAAGCTTTACTAGTGATAGATATTTAGTAATATCAAGCAAGCTTGATTTGTAGGTTTCCTTGGGAGTAAACCATTGTATTTCTAGTATGTATTGTGGTTGTGCAACATATATTCCCATTATCAGGGCATACTATTGTATCTTCTATTTTAGTTGTTTCCCTAGCCACATTTTGTAATAGATTTATATCTTATGTAATGTAAATGAAGGTTCTACAATTTTCTTGGGAATTTGATTTGTATGTCTAGGCATCAGATGTAAAGTAATGTATACAATTAAAAACATGAAATTTTCATAGTCTATGATATCATTATAGTAAAACTTATGGATTTTAACTGTGTAGCATTGTTTTACTATCATAAAAAATTCCCTACATAATCAAAATCCATAAGTTTTACTATACTAATGTTTACAATCTTACTTTATTAAATTTGGGCACATGTTAAATCTGTTGTTTATATTATTGGTGAACCCCACCATAGAATGTTGTGTATTTAATGTAATTATGTAAAGGTAAAAAGGGAAATTTTCTGGGTCTGATATATTTAAATAGAATAGGTTAGGATATGCTATTTTTTGGGTAAAATAATGAGATCTAGAGTATAATATGAGGTTGATAATACTATTGTGTAAAAGTGATCTCTATCTAGGGTTTCTAAGGTTCTAAGTTTTAAATATTTAAACTCTGAAATAGATAAAGCTAAAATAGTTGCTATAGTGTTTAGGTTTTATAAGGACCTGATTAAATATATATAAATATGTCCACAAATGTCTACATATCTTCCATCAAAAGGTGCTAAAAAATCTTAGCTTCAATTTTGAAACCTTCTCGCCAATATTAGAAATGTAAAGCCAAAACTTTGTGATTGGGAATTGCTCATGTCACGTATCAATGTTTTACTTGACAATAAAGAACATGTTGCATTCTAATAGTCTAGATGCATTTGTTTCCAATGTATGACTTGGTTTCCTTGCATAACAAACATGTGTCAAAGTCCTTGGGCTCCCCTGTTATATACTACAAAAAGGAAATCCACTTCAAACCTCAAGGATGAGTAATTCCCTTCCATAATTCTATTATGCATTAGCTACCGGGTTATGCTCATTTCAAAATTATGGGTTGTAATATGTCTCATCAAGGTAGCATGAGGGAAAATTGTAGCTATTGTCTCAATCAATGCAAACCTCATCTCAAGTTTCATTATTATTAAGTTTGACAATTATGTTGATCTACAATGGGATTTGTACAACCCATAACTTGTGCGAATTGTTCTAGTTACCCATGGTTCTTACCATCAACTGTTACTCAAGATGGCATGGGCTTTGACAATTCATAAATCATAGGGACTTACTTGATAAAGTGCTTGTAGACATTAGAAACAGTAATCACTAGAGTTTCGTGTTCATTGCAATCCTACAAGTTTGATGCTTAGCAAATTTGTGCATCTTGCTAGCCTTCAACTACCAAATGTATGCAAGGATACAAGATGATACATATATCTCGTTTTAAAAAAAAAAGATTCACTTAAAAAAATTTCAACTTTATTTTGTAGGCACTTTTATTAACCTATCAATGTGTCTATTGAACAAAAGTGTGATTGCCAATCATTCTTATTAATCTATATTTATATATAATACTATAGTTAAATTTACAACTATATAGCTAAATCTAAAAAAATATTGATAGAAATTAAAAAAATAGAAGGCTCCCACTTTCTTAAGAGGAGATTTTTCTTCTTATAAACCCCCTGGCTCCACAAAATAATCAGAGAATGATTCCACGAAACCCCTTCCTTAACTATCCTCGATAATAAGGCCATAGCCTAAATAGTTATTAAGTGCTCCCTACGTAATGGCACGTTCTTCATGCCATGTATCTGTGGTGAGAGATGCTCCTCTTCACCATTTTCATGAATTCCTCAACCATTCTCATGGCTCGTATATTCCCTCCTCTTAACATCTTTTTTCCACGGTTCTGCTGCTATAAAAAAATTCGAAGGTATGCATCTATATCCAATCCCCAACGTTTCTATTTTTGGGTTTGTAGACAATCCAGTCACTTTGGCATTTACCCAAAAACTAAATCAGTCAGATGCCACTCTACCCAACTGTCTACACAACCAATGCAAATTGCTTCTCCTGCTTCGCACTCTGCACCACCAAATTCAGATTCAGGATTCACAATTTTGAAGGTAAAGGGCCAATAACCACTTTGAAAATTGACTTCTGAATTTTCCGAAATCCAATGTCCAATTGCCACATTGATCAAACCTAGTATGCAGTTCGATTCATGGCATTTGAAGATTGGTTTGCAATTTTAACCATGCATGCTGCGATTGTAGGAAGAGCTTTGTTATTCTCGTTATTTGAATGTCTACAACCGTATTGTGGAGGTGAGTTAATGGGTTTATAGAATCGATTGCTTACTTTGAACTTTTTTCCACAAATGCAGTTACTTTTTCTTTTTGAATTTATTTAGTTTTTCAATGGTTTTCAGCATCCACCAAGAGAGGAAACAACGGCAGACTCTGGCGGCTGCAAGGGGAAAATTGTAGAATATGATATCGTTGGGTCAAAAACTGTTTCCTTTCATTTTTGTGCAGTTTTTCCATATGATACGCTCACAAGATCTGTTACCCTTATCAAGGAATATGCTCAGGTAGGTCCTTACTTATAAATAATTTCTCGGTCAGGGTCAATTTTAGCCTATTTATGTTCTTAAACAAACTTACATACACCTCCATGTGAAGGCACCTGCTCACAGACGCTGCTGTTGCTCGAAGCAGCAGTTTTTTTTTTTCCTTAAAGCTTTAAAAGGTTTCGCTCACAGGAGTAGCTATTGCATTGGAAACAGATTGGAGAGTTGGCAATCTTTCCAAGGGATTAGAACATGGTCTTGTTGTAAGCATTCCATTCTCACCCCTTAACCACGAGCATGCGGACCGCAAAATGGAAGGAATAATCTGACATGAGGGTTAAGAGTGGTCATATAAACAATCTTTCTACAAAACTAGGCTGTAAGCATAGTCACCAGGAAGGTTACCACGCCTCTGTTCCATACTCACATCTCCTAGCAACCCTATTTAATCGTAATTTATCTGTACCCTTATTTAGATACGCCTGCCCTCTATTTCAAGATAGCATCCCTGTAGCAGCATCCCACATCTTCAGTTAGCTTTATTAATAGATGAACCCTTTTTGGCTTTGGAGAATTATTGTAGTCCATGGAGACCAAAAGAGACAGAGCCAATGCGTCTCGTTCTTCATGTTTCTAGATTGTGAAACCCTAGCATGGTCAAGTGGTCAACTGAATCCGATTATGATTGACTCTACTTGGATTACCATGGACCTATTGATTTTTAGTATGCCACATTACAGTACTGCTACTGCCAGTTAGGCCGAAAATATTACTGATAAAAGGGCAACATTGCAGCATCAGTTGGGCTAGGCATTAGGGAAATTTGCTTAGAGGGCAATGCCAACTGGTGTAATTCACTTTTAAGTTAAACAGAATGTCATTCTGCCCAGTATGTACCAGGGTACTATTTAGTTTGAGGCTTCCCCTTTCATTGCATGTGAATAAATGTGATGAGGCCAGGTGCAAGTCCCATTACCCTTAGACAGGACATCTAAGCTGAAAGGAAGCTCACAGTGCAGATCGATCTAACCCTATCTATCCTCCAAGTGTTAAAAGTTAAAAGCCTTTTAAATTCAAGTAGATTCAACTGTTTAAAAAAAACCGCTGACAACTTTTATGTTGTGTGCAGGGAGGAAATTGTTACATATATGGAGTTCCTTGTGGCGGGCTGTCAGAAAAACATACATCTTTAGAAGATTGCGCAAGGAAGGAGCTTTCGGAAGAGGTGAGTCATTTCATGTTAATAATAGAACTTGAATGGAGTTGAAGCTGTTAACCTGCTAAATGCAAGTGTATCTAAAAGTACAGAAATAGTTTGACTGTACCCATAACGTTTTTGTTTTTAAGTAGATTTTAAAGACAGGGTGGATACTTTCATCCAGTTACTTATTCTGTCAATGACTCAATGGTGACTAGTCCTTTGAAGTTTAGTTGAATTCCTTTATTTAGTATAGAGAAGCCCCTATGCACGTTATATCTTTTATAAAATAAGAATTCTCTTCAATATGTTGAGACTTATTTCTTCAGCACTCAGACTACTGTATTGAAGTTGTTGCAGGGTATGTTACTCTATGTCTAGAAAACACAGTGGCAGACAGCGATTTGGCTTCATTTTACTGAATTGTGTTTTAATAAATCAATTGCAACAATTCTATTTATTTAGGGTCAACTAGAACTTCAAAAAATGGATAGATATGCAATATTTTTGTGTCTTCATAGGTATTCAGTGTCTGTTTGGCAATGGTGCTAGTATGCTATGTTTGGTAAGAAGTTGTAACAAAGAGTTAGGAGGAACAATAACAAAAATATTGAGCAAAAGACTATATCATCATATGCAGGCAGAACTGCAAGGAGGAAACCTAGTGAAGCTTATAAGTGATGATCATCCTGGTCTTTTAGAGGTATTATTCATCTCAATAGTTTTCCAGTAAGGTAAAAAGTTTGTTATCACAATCCTAATGGGCTATTAAGGATTATTGTTTTATTCTGTAACAGGTAAAATGGTGCCGCAACCGATTCACTCCATTTATTCTCTTGGATCCTGAGGTGGACACTTGTTCTTTACTCTTAATTTATAGGAGCATTTCTTAACCATTTGGTTTTAGATAGGATCACTAAGGCCATGGATTCACTTTCCTAGATAACCGAAAGGTATATATACATGAAAAAAAATTTCCAGCTTCAAACTATTATGCTTGCTCGCTTACCTTTAAGTTGCCCTTTTAAGATATCTGACCTTATTTAAGTTGCTTAATTTATATTACAGAAAGATGCAATGCCTCGCCCGATGGACCCCGAAGAGGTTATAGAAGTATTGACAGTGGACATACCCACCTTGAAAGAGATTATGTATGGTGGTACCATGATGCTGCCTTCAGTTGTTACTTGTAGTATGGCTTTGAAGTATCTTCAGGATCATGACTTTCTTAATAGTGGCTAGTCTGCCTTGACTACCAGAAATGCAATATCTTACAACTTGGAATTCATTCTTGAACACACCTGGCGTGAATTGATTGTTTCTTGCTCATATGCATCATCATTGATCAAATAAAGACTTAGATGATTCAGTAAAACCTCTTTTAAAGATTATATTATAGTTGCTGGATTCATATCACTCAGATTGTAACAATGATTGTGTGAGGCAAGTTCTTTTCATTCATTTTTTATCGCAAATGTGCTTAAGCTCAGATTTGATCTCTTGTATTGTTTGTTTAATACAACAGAGCATTGATCTCCTCAATTATATATGCCTAGTAGTTTCTATTTCATAAGGCGGCAGTCTGTTAAGAATTTATCACTGTGTGACTGATATATTTAAAGTTTCTTACTAAGATATTGTCCTGATGTGATGTATATCTCCATATATTTTGTCAGCACTCTTATGAGAAATGGAATTCAAAGATATTTATGTTGGAAAATTCTGTGCATGACAATGGAAGTATTGCAGGAAGTAGTTTTTGTTTAACATGTCGATCTGGCCCCCATCATTTTCTATGGCACAAAGTAGACTGAGAAAGCTAGCTGTTATGAAGTTTCAGACAAATAAATGCAGAGAAGAGAAAGAGGAATTGAATTAACGATAAATGTGTTGAAGATTTTTCTGCAAATTTTGACATATGTGACGATCATCTGGTATGTATACATATTGTATGGTTACAATTTGAGAAGGGCAGATGGAGCATTTTGGCTTCCTGCTGTTATTGAGAAAGAGGGAACAAGAGGCACAGATTCCTTATGGAAAATTTATCCGTTTGTGTTTGCCAGGTCAAAGAAAAATTGTGACGGCTATGTTGGCACTCAGATCTGACTCTGAGGCCCAGTTGATTCCACTTGATGCTGCATTTGCCTCAATCTGATTCGAGTGTCCTTATCTGTGGATTGTTTCTGAATTGCAGCGCAAGTCTAGTTTTGGATGAGTTTTGTTGCCAGTGTACTCTTCAGTTAAAACTTTTTCAGAAATATGAGAGCGCTGTTTCTGTGCAGTGAAGCTCGTTTTTCAAAACATAATAATCTGTGGAGTGAAACTGTTGTGATAATGTCTGCTAACAGGATCACCGAGAACACTTTGGACTTTGATTCAAACACTTTGGTGTTGCATTAACTATAAATGTGTAGAGGAGTTTTCTGAAACTTTTCTAGTATATGACAGTCATCTTGTAGTTATTCATATGGTATGGTTACAATTCAAGAAGTACAGATGGAGCATTTTGGCTTCCTGCTTTTATTGAGAGAGAGAGGGGGCAACCGACACAAAGATTCCTAATGGCAGCTTCATTTGTTTGTGATTTCCAGGTCACAGCAAAAGTGATAGCAATGCCGGCACTCAGATCTGTAGAGACTGAATTTCATTCCTTGGATTTGCGAAGAAGAAAAATACTTCTGATTTTTCCTTACTTACCTCCTGACCAGAGGCAACAGTGTAATCATCCAAAATCCTTTTGAAATTTCAAGCTTCTTTAACCTGTGTTGCCCCAAACAACATTTTTGCATCAACAAATTGTTTATACATTATTACAGGCAAATCCTTGGTGGCTTGAATCCTAGCCACTTTACCCTCCTCCGATGCTTTGCTTAGAGACCTACCCAATGCCTCCGCTAGTATTATGAATAAGAAGGGAGATAATGGATCTCCTTGCCTTAATCCTCTTGAAGCTCCAAAGAAGCCTTTTGGTGAACCATTGATGAGAATAAAAAATCTTGGACTGGAAATACAATTGAAAATCCAATCCAACCATCTCTTATCGAACCCAAATGCCTCCATTACTTTGAATAAGAACCTTCACTCAACCCTATCATAAGCTTTTTTAATGTCCAACTTTATCAACATGTTTTGTTTTTTCAGCTTTTGCATGGAGTGAATAGCCTCTTGTGCTATAATGACCCCCATCTAATATCGATCTCCCCAACCCAAACCTAGTTTGTTCTTTTGAAATTATATCCAGGAGGATCTTCTTTAATCTATTTGCAGCTACCTTGGCTATTATTTTGTAAATGGTGTTGCAAAGTGCAATTGGCTTGAATTCATCAAGAGAGCTTGGTTTTTCCTTTTTCGGTATCAAAGCTATGAATGTATTGTTAATATCTTTTAACACTTTGCCCAAGCACCTTGAATCTTCAATGGCCTCTGACACTTCAACACCAATAATATCCCAACATTGTTGAAAGAACCTAGCATGAAATCCCTCTAGGCCAAGGGCCTTGTCAGGATGTAGTTGAAACAAAGCTTCTTTGATTTTTGCCTCTGTGAATCTGCCGAAAGCTTCTCATTCTGCGCATCAAAAACCAACTTTGGAATGTTAGCCAATATATGTTGCTGCTCTTACCACCTGTAACCATCCCAATTGTTTAGCAAATTCTGGAAAAAACAATTTGTTTTTGATATTATGTCTTCCATCTTCTCTAAAGTCCTACCTTTGAAGACTTGATGCTTGAGATTCTATTGGCTTTCCTCCTAGCTCTAGTTGCATTGTGAAAGTACTTCGTATTATTGTCACCTTCACTTATCCATGGCCCCTAAGACTTTTGTCTATAGTAAGTTTCTTCTTTAGCTAAGATATCCTCTAGCTTATTGAGCATATCTTTTTCCAACACATATCTTGTTCCATCCATACTATTAACTAACACCTCCTCATTTAAACTCTACAAACTTTCCTCAATCTTCTTTTTCTCTTCAAATATATTTTTGAAATTACTCCTATTCCAACTTTTCAACTATTGTTTTACCAATTTCAGTTTTGTAACCACATTGAACATTTTTGAACCCCCTGGGTTTACTTCACCCCACCAACCCTGAATTAGGCTCATGAAATTGTCATCTCTCAACCACATCTTTTCAAATTTAAAGGGGTGTCTTGTTGGTTTTCTTTCATTTTGAATGTTTAAACAGATTGAGTAGTGATCATAACCGAAAATAAGTATGGCGTTGCTCTCTAGAGTGAAAGGAAAGGACCCTAGATCTCCCTTGAATAGATATCTATCCAATTTTTTAGCTATACTACATAAGCCTTTTCTTCTGTTTGTCCATCTGAAAAATTTCTTTACCCATATTAATCTCCATGAGCGAGTTTCTATCTACAAAGGCCTCAAAATCAAGTTGGGATTGGAGTTTCCTATCCACGCCCTCCCCCCCGCCATTTTTTGTCTCAGGATCTCAGGATTGCATTAAAATCACCCCCCATAATACAAAACTCTGGTGCTACATTGTTACAAGTTTCTTCTATTTCACTCCATATATCTCTTTTTTGAATGCAAGAAGATGGATTGTAAACATTGAAAAGAAGAAAACATAAATTAGAAGATAAGCTCTTAACCTTACATGCAAGCTAATGTTTGTTTAATTCTACCTTCTCAATTTTTGGGGTTGCCACAATGTTAGTAGCCCCCCAGAAGCACCTTCCGCATTGACCGCCTCCATCTTCCATAACTTTAGTTTTTTGCTATAATTCTCGACCTCATTTTGTTGTAGTTTTGATTCCTGTACAAAAAAATATCCGCCTGTGACACCTCCAATTGGCACCAAACTAGACATTTTTTGTTAGGGGCGTTTAAGCCCCTAACGTTCCATGATATTAGTCTCATTGTTCCTCAGGAAGGGATTCTCCCTTCCTTGTCTTTAGCATCTCGTTTATCTTCTTCTGCCCTACTACTTCTCCATCTAATTTTTGTTTCTCCTGATTCAGTATCCTTCCTTTCCTCTTACTTTCTCCATAGTCAGGTGATCTCCTTATCGCCTCCCTTTGTGAGATTCCCAATTTCTCCTCCTCTTCCTGTGATGATGCCATTATTTTCTACATTTTGTTTACTGCAGGGGAAAGCTCCCCTTCTTCCTTATCTGCCATTTTTGGGTTGTCTTCCCACACTTCTTCCAAACCTTCTAGATCAAAATTTTCCTCCATCACCCCACCCTTCGCTTCCTTTGCTAACTCTACAAGCTCATTGCCTACTTCAATTAACAAATTGATGTCTTCTTTGAAGGTGCTGCCAATCAGGTCAATTACTTCTAAGAGCTCCACATCTAATTCAACCCTTTGCTCAATCTTCTCCACCTGCTACGAGTCAAGCTCTTCACCAATTTACAAATCTTCCACTTCTTGAGCTTCCATTTCTATATTCATTTGATTTGGATTCAAATCGGCCACTACTTCCTAGGTCGGAGCATTGATTGCCCTTTTAGGGTTTTGCCTCATCACTCCATCCCTATCACATACCACCCTCTGTTCTTGTTTTCTTAAACCCAAAACCCTCAACCTCTGCCAATAGGGCATGAATAAAAAACTAAGCTTTGTCTCCACTTACCCCAATCCGTGATAATTTTGAGATCTCTCTAGTACGAACTATTAGGTTTGTTTTCCACACAGATTCTGACATATGAATCTATTCCATTCAGATTTTCCCTTTCTTCTGCACATATGAACTTCCCCAATTGGTTCCCAATTTCCTCTAGGTTTTCAAGATTCCCTAAATTCCAATGGGAGATTTGGGAGTTTAAACCAATCCTGAATTCTTTCCATACCGTGCTGAAAAGGATCAAAATTTGCTTCCCATCTTTTAATGTAGAAACCATAGTCATTCATTATCCAAACCCCGCTTCCAATTTCGTATTTTATCTTTTGAGATGAGCAGATTACCATAAAGTAATTGTTTGCTAGTGGTTTGAATTGTAAATCCTCACCCCAACGATCCTACCACCATTCGATCAAACTGCCCCAGTTTAAATTCCTGCCATACCATTTGACTAATAATCCATACTTCTCCAAGCATTGAATTATTGGTTGCATTGTGCTAGCTCGGATCACCATGGTCTTGTTGTTTTCTCTTCTATCCATTTCCTCTTCACTCACATAGCGCTTATTCCTCCAGTTGTTCTTCGGCCGCTAGCCTCACATGTTGGCCCTTTCTTGCATGAGATTTGCATCCAACCTTCTTGTATTACTTATGGGTAGTGCATTTGCACCAGTGGCAAATGCAGGGGTTGATCTTGGATCTGCATAACTCTACCAACCATGCCAATCGTTGGCTCTTGCCTTCCCAAAAACCTTGCCATGATTTTGCTCATGCATGCCCTAGGAGGGTTCCCTGTCTTGATTCATACCAAGGCTTCCCATTCCAGGCATAGCAGTTTCCTGTTGCACCTTTATTTTGCATTGCTCGATCCACGTTCTGATCTCACAATTGTACTCTACACCAATCTTCACTAGCCACTTGTTTCATGATGTTCCCCATTGGGATTGCTTGCTCTGCCTCTGTTGCTCAGGCACCAACACCTGCTCGTGTTCCTTCACCTGCTCCTGTGCCTGCTCCACCCATTTTCTTAATTGTAATTCCATTTTGATATCATATAAATTAATGTATAATAGTTAGTATAAACTTTCAATTCTATAAATATGCACATCTTCCAATTGAAAGGACAAACCCATGCCAAAATGCTTCAATGATAATTGTTTTTTTGGCTCCATCACTATGTAAAATTACGCAGTATATATTTAACTAATAGCATGCATATGACTTTATGAATTATGCTAAAAAATAATCTTTCTAATTTGTCATGTTTTGTTTAGTTTTAACCCAAACTATCTAAACAAGCATTAGAGTTTAAAGAAACAAAATATAATTTAAATACATAGTTTTAACAACAAACACACACACACACAACTAGAAAGCTCAAACATAAATTCACAAACATCTCATACTTATTCCTATTTTGATTCCTACCAGCGGCTCCATCAATAGAAAGCTAATCATAGAGATATTCTATTATTCTTCAAACTTGTGTGACCTTTATTCTTGATAACATGAGACATTTAGATCAATTGAATTATTGTCTATATATAAAATTTTGAAGTACTTTACATTATCACCAATGTAAATAACCATTCATATGGTGGTTATAAAAGCAACTTAATTCTCATTCTTTTATAGAAATATTTTAATTTATCTTTTTCAATTGAGTATGATTTTTAAAATATTGATGTTAATTAAATTAGATACAAATGTATGCATTTATATTGACAAATTTTTAATTAAGGAAAATTATATACAATTTATACGCATAATTTCATGTTTGACTTTTAACAAAGTAATTTTTCAAATGGGGGACTTGGATATAGTTTAAAAACCATTATAAAATTATTATATTTACTATTTTGTGGAATTTATTTCATTCAAGAATGCAAAATTCTCATCAACCTACAAATATCATTAAGATCTCAAGTAGTAATAACCCCTCGTTCTACTAACTAACCCATGTCCATCAATCAATTGGAAGGGATTTTCTAATAGTAGCATTAAGTATTTTGTAAGTAATATTTCACTTAGTTGCATTGACCTACTACACCAAGTAAAAATAACTTGCTCAAATATATACAATGTGCTAGATTGTGAAGTTTAGTCAATGGAAACAAAATTACATGAGTTCCATTGCAACTTGTGAGAAGTTGGTTTCCTTTTGCATTTTCCTATGATAAATGCATGTTGATGAGTACTATGGATAAGGCAACACTCACATTAAAATGATATTTTGAAACTACTTGAACAATGTGTAATAAACTTTTATTTCAAAACTATGTATATAATATGTAATATTATAGTGGTATTATGGTCTCTATTAACTATGAATAGTTGTATTTTCACTTGTTGTTTTGATAAATAAAATATTGTAAATTTGTTTTTACACTTTTAATTTTACATTTGTTCTTTTGAGTTGCTTCCTATGTTACATTCTTGTTACTTATTCTCCAATAGTCGGTGATATAGGTGTTTACAAATGAGTAGAGTTACTGCTAATAATCAAATGTGTACTTTTTGTTTTATATATAAATATAATATTATTGTCTTGCATTGCTTTAAGTTGTGCTCCAATAATCAATGATTTATTTATAACTATTTAAACAATATGTAATGGTAGAGTCATGTTCTACCCTCTACTATCCACCAACAATTGAAGTTGTAACTATTGTTTTGTATATGAAATATTTATAACTATTATATAAATATAATATTATTGTCTTGAATTGCTTTAAGTTGTGCTCCAATAATCAATTATTTATTTATAACTATTTAAACAATATGTAATGGTAGAGTCATGTTCTACCCTCTACTATCCACCAACAATTGAAGCTGTAACTATTGCTTTGTTTGTATACTTCCAATATACGATTATATTTATTGCACTACTTCCCATGTTGCATTTGAATTGTCTAACAATCAATGACATTGATGCTTAAAAATAGTTAGATTTTTTACACTAATCAAAGTTATAATTGTTGTTTTAACTACACCAATAATCAATGATATATGTGTCTATTAATAGTTGTTTATTGTTTTACATACATTCCTTACAATTTTTTAACTTAGTAATAAATTAACATCTTACATTTGCTAATTCCAATCCACTTTTATACTTATGCTTAAAAAAGTAAATGTATTTTCCACCTCAAGTGCTACTTACAAATTGTATAGAACATTATTTAGTTTGGTGTCCTCTTTTTCTCACATCCTTTTCTTCTTCTTTTTAATTATGCATAGCATAAACTTTCATAAGATATTATCTTTTTACAAAAGCTCAAAATAAATGAATTGACTTTTATTCTTCAAAAACTACTTATAGCCCATTTAAAACTACTTAATTTTCAAAATTTAATTCATGGTTACATTCTTTGAAAAAATTGAATTCTTTCTTCAATATTAGTTAACTTGAAAACATGGTTTCAACTTCATTTTCAATGTCTACTTCATAGAACACAATTGTATAGTTTATGTTCATGACATAATAGTTGTCAATTGGTTATAGGAATAATTTACCTGTTCATGAGAATGTATTCATTGGCTAAAAATGCAATCAAGATGATCAATGTTGGCATCCTACACTTGCAACCACATCTGCAAGTATTAGATATTGTCAATTTTTGGCATGGCCCTGAATCAACAATTCAATACAAATCATATCTCTTTGATGGAGTTCATAAGTAAAAAGCTACACTTTCAAAAAAATGCAATCAATACATAAAATTTAAAAGCAGTCCAAAACGGATCTATACTTCTACTCATAGGATACAATCCTTGTTATTTGCAAGTCAAGGTGAGCCAATGTGTTTAATTGATTTCTTAAATTGGTGATTGATTGCCTATAAATTATAATTCTTGAACCCATCATGTAAAATTTGTTTCTATTCATAGTACTTACTCATTGTACCTATATAGGTGGATTTTCATCTCATTACAAGAAATCACATGCTTGCACCATGATGTCATTAGTCAACCCACCTATCTATTCCAAGAACATGACCAACAACTACATGCCACAGTCTCAACTAGTCCATCTAAAAGTTTGATTAAAAATAACATAGTAATAAAGCAACCTCCTCAGAGAGCACTGTTTCGAATATGTTCATACCTTTAGAGGAAATAAATTGCCTCCACTATTACTCCTACTGGAAACTTGAATCCATTTCAAACAAGGTGGCTTATAAAGGGTTGTGTTACAATGGAAAACTAATTCAACACACAAGATGGAAAATGACATATCTTTTCCTTTGATATTATAGATTGTGAGTGTACTTAGATACATGTCACTTGCTTCAATAAAGTTATAGATCTTCATTACATGAATGTTCAAGTTGGAGCTATATATACAATATTTGGTGGGACTATTAAAATTACTAATAGATTGTATAATAAACTTAATAGCTAACTTGAAAGTTTTTTACTAGATAATTGTGAGATTTCTCTCTTTGAAGATGACCTTACAATACCAAAAAATCAATTCTTTTTCACACCCCTTAATGAAAATATGCACATCAGCAATAATTTCCTTGTTCAATGTTATTGAAATGGTTGTTTTTTTAGAACCAAGTTCCACAATAAGGATGGAGGGATAGAAGTTCTTAGAAGGAGCATTAGTCTAATGGATATGTTTTCATGTACTATTAATGTGACTTTACGGGGTCCAACCACTCAAAAGGAAGGTGCACAACTCCAAGAGATGTACCGCTTGCATCATGTTGTTGTGCTTGCAATGAAAAATGGACGTGTCATTGAATATATTGGAAATGTGATAAGCACTTTTCCATTACCCACCTATCTATAGACCCAAGAATAGAGGAAATATAACAACTAAAATATTGCTTTGGACATAAATGGAATGATGTTATCTCATCATCTACATAGGATATGGATGTGCCCTTACTAATTATAAGAAATACAATTATTGATATTGAAGAACAAACTATGTATGTGTACCAACCTATTCAATGCATTGTAAAAGAAACAATACAATTCATAAAATGAAATTCATTTTGCTATCCATCATGTCCCCTTGAGTTAGATGGAAAGCAATGTAAAAAAGATCGATGTAGAATGATTATGGGACATGGAACTACTCAAAGTACAAGGTTGCATTTGAAGATTATAGTTGTAGATACATACTTCAACTAAAGCTAGAAAATCATAGAAGAACATTGCGTGTTGTTTCTTTTGAACAACTAGGAACCAACCTTCTTGGTATGTCTATAAAGGATTTATATATGTTATAGTTCAATCAAGAAGAAAAACTTAATGTTGAGACTATAATAATATGAGTTTTTTTAAACAATTTCTCTTCACCCTCTCAAATGCATATGATTTAAGCGGTGTTCAAGGAAGATTAAAATCAACCATAACCAAAGCTAAACTATTATATTTTGTTGAAGAAAACAACGTGTTGGGTAGACATAGTGATATGTACAATAATATTAGTACCTAAATCTACCTCCATTTCTTATAATATGTACACACATATTTGTAAATATTATATAAAATAAATTTATATGTTTATGTTTAAATCTATGTGAATTTATTGTCACATGTATACATATTTCAAATTATATTTTTTTCATGAAAATTATGTTTCTCCTATCTTTCATTAGGTTATTCCTTTATATTGTATGCTAATCATGTTTGTGTATTTTTTTGGATATTTATATTAATCTTGTCTGTTGCTATACACTATTCTTATTGGTAGCATTGATAATGAGACATACTATTTCCTTTACAGATTATGAGCTCTACCCCTAAAAATTCTCAAATTGAATCCCTTGAAATTGAAATTCAAAATCTACAATGTCATAAAAGAAGTCAAGTTTACTATGCTTTCCATAAAGAAGAAATACGTATTCATCATCGTATACAACAAATAGAAAAATAATCCACCCAAGCCATGAATCTACAAATTATTAATGAACCAATAATTATTCATTCAAACCATCACAAGTTATAACAAATGAATCTACAACATCCCAACTTGAAGACCCTTATTCCTAATCTATATCAATGAGTTCACATCAAATAATGCAACATGTTTACAATTAGACCACAACCTTACCAAAATCCAATAATGAATTCATAATAGCTTCTACAAGATTTCACAATAGAATAAATGCGTGCTATCAAACTTGTAAATCTACACAATAAGTAATGAATGCTATCCTGACATGCATACCAATTCAACAAACAATTATCCAATTTGTTCTAGATTTTTGTATGAGAAATACAAACATTGATTCTTAACATCTAGGAATATGGACCTAGGGAAACAACCAGTTGAGTTGAAAAATATAACCCAAGAGGAAGAGATGCTCATAACATGAGTGATTCCAATAGTGCATGTGAACCATCTTCATGGAGGTAAATGAAAATGTAGAAAGAGAAAAAAATTTCTTTGACAAATATGTCAGTGCATGGAACCCTCATATTCCATTTGACAGAAACAACACATGACATCGATCTTTGCAAGATGATCCTTGCTTACTAAATACAACTGAAATCTTTTGTAGAAATACATTTATTGACTATGATGATTTAATCAATCATGTACAAAGTCACACAAAATGTACTGAAGCAACATGCCTACATAGGAAGGGTCAGGTTGTAGAGTGTTGATATAAAGCTCTTTGGAATGAATGTGTTAGCTCTTCCTTGTCATGTGATGAATCTAAAAAGAAAAAAATGCCCCTAGTCAAAATGATGATATGTAAATATACACAATCAAGATGATTTCAATATGGAGAGCTAATATGGATTTCCAACCTATCATTTCAAAACTGCTCATTCTTATGCTAAAATAGATTTGTATTGATATGCATTACCAAATATGCATCTAAGGTAGAAAGGAAATCTAAGATTTGTATTGATATGCTAACACAGATATGAAGAAATCAAGTGTCTAAAGATCAAGCTCTAGCAACACATAGAAAATTCATGACATAGATTTTTGTAGATCATGATATAGGTGCACAAGAGACATGTTGTGAGCTACAAAAATTGCCACTTGTTTACAAACACTAATTTATGACACTAAATGTTGGGTAAAAAATATTCCATTGAATTAGAAGAAATCTACATGAAAATATATTACAATCAAGCCATTATATTCTTACATGCAATGACCTATTTGAGATGTAAACAATAACATTGATTGAATTTTCACAATCATTCTCATTTTCTTCTTGGTGCAAAGGGTGAAAGTGAAAATATAGGAAACAAATGACAATTTCCAATGTCTTTCCTTGATTCTACACTATTCCAAATGAGGATTCTTAACATTTTGAAACATTTTGTTGGAGTGAGCTATTTTTGTAGAAGAATTTTCGTGAAATTGCCACATATATAGATCTCATTAAAGATGATATTTTGCAAATTGAAAGGAAATGAATATACATAAATATTGTGTGTGGCATGTCGACTACATAATTAATATAGAAGTTAGCCATGAAGAGGACAAGGGAAATGATAATGAGATAGATATAAAACATGTAATAAAAATGAATGAATGGGAGTTGTTATCACAAATGGGCATTGATAGTGGTGGAAATCTAAATATCCTTGGAATACTTGGTAGATGTGATTTTGATAATATCAAAAAATGGGATAAATATACTATACCTCCACATATACATGAAATTGCAAAAAAAATCATAAGCACAAGCAAGTTGTTCCAAAAAAATGACCAATCCACACTAGAGTTGAATTATCCACCTTTCCACTATCTCCCAAACAAGAAATAACACACAGTTATTAAAGAGCACTATAACACCACTTCCTTCAAGCAACCCTTGTATATGATAATACAAGGAATAATGGGTACTAGAAAATCCTATCTAATTCATAACATTAGGCATGCACTTTGGAGTTTAGCATCAAAAAAATATAACCCGCTCCTTGTTATTGCTCTTATAGGAATCATTGTGTTCAATTCCTCGACTATACATTCAACCCTTAAGATTCCAATAAAAGAAATACAACCATTAAGGGGACAATCACTAACAATGTTTCAAGAAGACATGAAGCACATGAAATACCTTCTTATCGATCAAATGAGCTTTATAAAATCGAAGTTACTATTTAAAATAGACAATAGATTGTGTGAGTGATGCAGGAGCATCCTCAGTTCTTGGAAACCTTGCATCAACCAAAAATATTTTCCTTTCGGTTTGTCTTTGTTTTGTTCTTTCTTAGTTCATGTTGATGGATTCATCATCTTTTCTTACTAGACCCTATGGATCTCTACGTACATCATGGACATGTTCATTTTCCTTATTCCAAGATTTGAGCGAGGTTGGATAATTTTTCAGCAAGTTATCGATTCCAAATTTCATGACAGTTTCTTGAACTGGCACTGGAATAGTTTTCAAGCCTAAGGGCTAATCTGATCATTCGTGGATCATTCTCGTGACTTGTGGATCTTAATGGTGTGATTTTAAATGTTCTTTGGAGTGTTTCTGACCTTCATTATAGGTCCACACTTTGTCTTATGCACCCATTGATGGAGTAATTCAAATTTGAGGCCAACTTGTTCATGCGCCCGCCATATTTTCTTTCATTGGAAATGTTATGATCTTTGGCCGATGCAGATGTTTCTAGAATGGCGGATATAGTATAAAGCTTGTAATTGATTGTTAGAAGTGGCAATAGAGTTAGTAGTGGATTAAGGGATTAAGTTTGATCTAATTTGTAAGAGCTCAGCTTGCATATAGGAGCATGTTAGAATGTTGCATATTTGATAAGGCTTGTGAGCCTAATCTGTAAGCCTGGATGTTACCGACTGAATGTAACTAAGATTTTTATTAATGAGAATGTGTTATCTGCATTTGCCTCCATATTTTGTATTATTTTCGTTCTATTACTCTTGTTACATGGTCCATATTGTTCTCTCTAAGGACCCTCCTACTGTGGCTGTGTCAAATTTGTATCAGAGCGAGCTTCAATTTGTGTGAGGTCGACAAAATTTGTGAAGTCCTGTCAAATATTTGTTGTGGGGTGGCGGATTGAGGATCCACCTGCAGCTGTAGAGGACTGTTGTAAAGATGGATGAAAGAAGAAATGTTATAGGAAATGGAGCACATGGAAATGCAAACCAAGCTATAATGGAGATGCTAAGGGGAATTGCTGCTAGATTAGATGCAGTTGAAATGGCTTAGAGAAGAGATTGACCGGTTGATGATGTGAGTGATGAAGAGTAGAAGTTCAGGAAGAAGGAGGAAGAGAAGAGCAACCTGGCTTGGATCAGGGAGAAGAAAGGTTCATAAGAGCTCTAACTAGAGCAAATACGAAGCCACATTTCAATCCACCGAATTATACTGGTAAGTTGGATTCATAAGAATTGCTTGATTGGATAACAAAGGTGGAAAAATATTTTGAATTTGAAGGTGCCACTAAAGATAAGAAGGTGAAATTTTCTTTTACAAAGTTGAGAGGACATGCATCCCTTTAGTGGGAAAATTTGCAGATAGATAGGCAAAGAAGAGGGAAAGAGAAGATAAAATCATGGGATCGAATGGTGAATAAGTTGAAGACAAAGTTTATGCCAACAGACTATCATATTAGTTTGTTTCGAAGGTTGCAAAATTTGAAGCAAAAAGATTCAAGTGTGACAGAGTATACTGAGGAATTATGTAAGTTGAATATCAAATTTGGAGATTTAGAGGAGGAAATTGAGCAAGTAGCCAAATATGTGAATGGTTTGAGGTTGTCTATATAGGATGAAATCAGTTTGATCAAGTTGCAGAGTGTGGAAGAGTTATATCAGTGTGCCCTAAAGGTAGAAGAAAAGCTGAATAAGAGACATGAGCAAAGATAGAGAGGAAGAGGTGGAAGATTTCAAAGAGGAAGAAATTTTGCTGGAGGAGGAAGAGGATCTTTTCCAGATCAGAACAAGGATAAGGAGATTAGTAAGAATGATAATGCATATCAGAAAAGTGATGGTAACTCATACAAAAGAGGAGGATACAGTGGTTACCAGAATGAAGGATATAGAAGAGATGATAGAGGACAAGAGAAAAGGGTATTCAGAGGAACTTGTTATAAATGTGGAGGAGAAGGACATAGAGAATTTGAATGCAATTAGGGAGAGATGAGTAGAAAGACCGAGAATAACAGAAGAACTTCCTTTGTTGAGGAAGATCATGCTGAATCATCTAATAAACCAGAAGAAGAAGTGTTGGTAAACAAAAGAGTACTATGTTAGAGTGAGTTCGAGTAGGAATCGTTGCAGAGGAAGAATTTGTTCTGGACAAGATGCAAGGTGGCTAGTAATTGTTGCAAAGTGATAGTTGACAGTGGAAGTTATGAGAACTTGGTTTCTAAAGAGATGGTGACTAAGTTGAAGTTGGAAAGATTGAAGCACCTGAAACCCTATTAGATAGCATGGATACAAGATGAGCATAAGATTCTGGTAAGTGAACAATGTTTGGTGAAATTAAAGATAGGAAATTACCATGATGAAGTTTTGTGTGATATCATGCCTATGGATATATGTTATATATTGTTGGGAAGGCCTTGGTAGTATGATAGACAGGATATTCATGATGGGAAGAAGAATATATACACCATTGTTGCTAATGGGATGAAGTAGATTTTATTGGCATTGGAAGATGTTCCTATAGTTGAGGTTTGTATGAATGCTAGGGTTTTTCTGGTTGATGGAAGAAGATTCCTTGATGGGTTGAGACATGAGAGTATGTGTTATGCCTTAGTTCTTAAGAAGGCTGAAGACTTGAAGCATGTGGAAGAACAACTAGAAGAGATAAAGGAGTTGCTGTCAGAATACGAGGAGATCATTTCAGACAATGTACCTAATAGATTATCACTTGTGAGGAGTATTAGTCATTGCATGGATCTGATTCCTGGAGCTAGTTTTCCTAATAAATCAGCACATTAGATGACACCTACAAAGAATGAAGAGTTGAATAGACAATTACAAGAATTGTTGAGAAATGGTTTAATAAGAGAAAGCTTAAGTCCTTGTGCAGTACCTACTGTGTTGGCACCTAAGAAGGATGGAGAATGGAGAATGTGTACAGATTCAAGAGCCATAAATAAGATCATAGTGAAGTATAGATTCCCTTTACCCTGGATGGATGACATTATGGATTGCTTGAGTGGAGCCAGACACTTTACAAAGATAGATTTGAAGAGTGGATATCATCAGATTAGAATTAGAGAAGGAGATGAGTGGAAGACAACATTTAAGACAAATGAAGGATTGTATGGATGGTTGGTGATGGCTTTTGGTCATGAAGTTTCCCCCCACCAACAACATTTGTGTCTTGGTGGCACATCTATCATTCTTGCAGGTGACTTGGTGGTACTGCCACGTGTTAAGGACAAGCCTATCTATTCATCACACTCAAATGCTATATTCCTACGAGAATATTCACTACAATTATTATTACAAGAAGTTTTTTGTTAACAGGGTGAAACTTAAACTCAAATTGACTTTCCTTGAACATTACAAAACATGCGTAATGCAAAACTAGTTGAACAAGATTAAGAATTACTAATGAATTGCACAAAAAAAATTACTATCAAATGATGAATGAAAAGATTTTGACTAATTAATGCACCTATTCTCTACAAATTATTTAGTGAGGATACACAACAAAAAATGCTCAAACTACTAAATCTTCCTATTGCATTTAGTGTTGCAATAAAACACACACATAAAATCAAACATTGATAATGATGTTAACCAACTTCCCCAAGAACTTCTACTATGTAGAGGCCAATGAATCATGTTAATGAAAAACTTGTGGAATCAAATAGGGCTTGTAAATGGGTCTCTTGGAGAGGTACTAAATATTGTGTACATAGTTGGCTTTAAACCACTAGATTTACCTTTATATGTAGCTTTAAGATTTGATAATTATAATTGTCCATTGTGGAACCAAGTTGACCAAAAATTATACCTATAACACCCATATCTTTAGGTAATTATAGACAAATACCACTATACATGAAATGGGCGATTGCCACACATAAATCCCAAGGACTAACATTGGACAAAACAACACTTGATATTGGTAAAATAAAAATACAAGGGTTAACTTTACAATTATATCTAGAGTTAAATCAATAAAGGGTCTTCATATAGAACCATCTTTCTCCTTCGATCAATATTCCAAAATGAAAAATAATCCATACACAATTATCAAGAATAAGGAAGAATACCAACTACATACACTCTCATTATAATTATTTCAAGTGCACAATTGTCAATGCAATCTTTTCTACATAAACTTTCAATTTATTCTTTTTGTTACCATCTTCATAGTATATACTTTACAAAAAGAAATTCTAACCTAATATATTCACAACTTCATGGTGTACAAGTGCATGCTTGACATTCGTATATTATTCCATCAAGCAATTTTTTCATGTTACCAATATTATATTTTCTCACATATAGTTCCTTTGTTTTACACAAACTCTCTATTTTCTACAATTTGTACCTTTTACATAAGACCAACCATACATTCATAATATAAGTCCACTAACTACTTGTTTCAATGTGTAGGAACAAAATAAATGAACCAACAATCTTTTTCCAAGCTCATTGCATATAAGCAAAGCGATAAAATTCCTCAAAATTGAAATTGTTACTTACAAATATTTTCTTCAATTGACTATAAGCAAATATATAGTACAATTTTTTTTCAAATATTACAAACAATATTGTTGTATTACAAAATGATATATATAGACAATAAAAAAATACCTCCTTTTAACATGTTTATATATATATATATATTAACGTAACCCTTGCACCTCCTCCTTGTGCAGGTGCTAGTAAAGGTACACCATAACCCATAACCTTAAAAGAAACACAAAATATACTCGTCAAATGCTTTTAAAGCTGAAATTGACGCAAAACTATATCGATATTGGAGAAACAATGCACTGCAAATCTAGCTTTTGCACCGTTATTCTCAAATCACTGAAGCCTTTTAGATCGATCAGAAGCAAAGCCGCCAAATTTCCAGGTATGTTTATATTACTACCCAATTTATTTTTGCATATTGTCAGAATATTGACAGTCTTGTTTGCATCCTAAATTGTATCAATCAACAAGCTTATTTTGCTAACCGTGCACCCCGTGCTCTTTTTAACACACCGTGTTTTTATTTCTTCAACATTTAGGGACAGTATCCGAAAATCCATAGGGTTTGTACTAGTTTAAATGAAGTGTTTTTCTTTAATATGCTTGAAATTGTATGGACTGTAGAAACAGCGAGAACCCTAGTTTTGTATGGTTGTGTTCGAATCGCTGAGGAAACAATTCAATTTGTTTGAAAATTTATGGGGTAGGGAAGATTTGTAAGGCATATAAAATACTTTATAAGTATATGGAATGATTGGCAAATCTTTAACATTCAAAAAGTATGGATCATATTTTAATTTTGAAGAAAAACAAAAGATTTACCTGCAACACGTATGTATAGCTGTGCGAATTTTATAGGAAAATTTGGTTAATATTTTGTTGAAAATTTGCAATTAGCGAATATATTTTTGAATGTTTTGTGAAAAATTAGACAACTGGCTAAAAAATTCCTATAGAAAGTACCCTGTTATGGCGTTTTACTTCTAGTATGGATATGTTACCAAACAAAGTTCAAACATACGCATTTACACTGGCAATTTTTTACTAGGTAGAAAAGATTACCTTAGTTCATATGGGGACTTGGTTTGCTAAACATTGGGACATGTAAAAACTGGCAGTGGATTTTCTTATTAGGATTGGTTGATGTACTTATACGTGCATACAAAAACAAATTCCTAATTGAAATAGGAATACAAATTTTTAATTAAAAGTCATCGTGGAAGTACCCAAAGGGCTGTAGTGTGATAACACATGGGTACACTCGTATGCTGGCCCAAGTTCAAATCTCTTAGGTATCCTTACCCAAAAAATAAAGTTATCGTGAAAGTTTTAATTACTCAATGAAATAGAAAAAACGTTACTTGTGACTATGCACATTGATAGTATTTGTGAGATAAGGGCAATTTTTGAGGCATCAATGCACTAGAAGGCTAGAAGAATTGTTAATTTAAATTAAGTTTTTTGAGTGAAAATCTCAGGTTTGCAAGTTAGTGAAAATCTTCCTTCTTTTTGGTATTAACATTTTTTTTAAATATGTGTGAGTGAGGGAATTGGGTCCCTCTCCTTTATATTCAGGGTTAAAAAAGAATTACATTGCTATATTATAATCTTTATTAAGAGGTGACACTTATTTATAAATGATTCTAAATTTCTAATAACTACAATTAGGTTCCATTATAATGATAAGGTTTAGTCTTATAATATAAAATATTAAGTTGTTGGAATCACCTATTTTATTTGTTGATACCAGGTTCCACTCATCAACTTCCATAATCTCCATTTTGAAAATGGAATAGCGAGCGTACTTAAAGTTAACACATCTTGGATTATATAAAACTTGAATAAAAATGAGCAACACAACTTTGCAAAGTTCAGCCTATTGCTTTAAAATTTTAAATAATGGATACCCAGTAAGATCTCTTAGCAACGATAACAATCATTGTTATTTTTATTTTCAAGTCTATAATTAAAAAGATGTTTTAGTCCAACAGAAATAGTCATTTTCCAGATATATTCATCCAGGTGATCATTTTTTCCTTCGCTTTTGATTGGTAGATAGAGTTTCCATTTTCTGGGAGTGGGTTTCTCCTCTCATACAATTCCCATGTTGAAAACTGCTGCATTATCATAAGGGTGTGCCTTCCATGTTTGGAACCCTGGTTGCTGTTGTTTGGAGTGCATCAGTTTGAATGTGGACCATAGTCTGGCAGGTTGTTTTAGGGGATATTTAAAAATGTTGTGATTTTCCTACTTGTTTTCTATGTTAGATAATATTTCGACAGAGGTTTGGAAGTATAGAGGCTGGATTTTCTATAGCGAACTGCACAGATGTTCTGCCGCTTTCTTATCATTTCTGTAGATCAATTCTCAACAATTCTTGCTTTTTTATTGTCTTTTAGGTCATATGCCATTTCTATTTCTAATTTTCTATAAATTATACAACCTTTTTGTTTCTAACTGCAAGGTCTCAAAGAAGTAACATATATATTTGGCTTCTGTTCTTTTGCTTGCATTTTTTTCTTTTAGCAGGTTTGTTTTGGATCCTGCCACCATCAGTTCTGATTGCCTTGTGTTTCTAAGGCCACCCCTATTGCCTTTGATAAAGAATTGGAGTCAAAGCCAGAATACAATGGGAGGAACGTCAAGGGATCAATTTGTATGATTGAATGCCATCAAATTTCCTCGGTATCAGTATTTCCACATGGAGAATTTCTTTCTGAATATGGTATGGTTACAAAGTTGAATGCAGCAAATGGAGAAGTTATGAAAGTACTATATGAATCAAAATTTAGTGATCTTTTAGATAAGATTAATGCGAACGGCCGGGGTGGGGTATGTCTAACCTCAAATACAAGTCTGTTTTCAAGAAATCTGTCATCCTTAAATTTCAGAAACAGACTACCTTTCAGCTTTAAAAAGAAAATGACGTTATCATCTAATGCCCTTCCAATGAATTCTGATAATTTGGATCCAGCAACCACTGATGGAAATCTTCAGAGAACACATGCAATGTTCTCAACACAGAAAGACGAATATCCTGTTAGTGCTAATTTTACTCCAGATATTGAAAAGAAATATGTTCACAATGTTTATGATGCTATTGCACCTCACTTCAGCTCGACAAGATTTGCTAAGTGGCCAAAAGTAGCCAAGTTCCTTGATTCCCTGACACCAGGGTCAATCATCTTGGATGCTGGATATGGCAACGGAAAATATCTAGGCTTCAATCCAAATTGTTTTTTTATAGGTTGTGATATAAGTTCTTCCTTGATCAACATTTGTGGAAGTAGAGGACATGAAGTTTTGGTTGCAGATGCAATCAATCTTCCTTACAGAAATGGGTTTGGTGATGCTGCCATATCCATAGGTGTTTTGCATCATCTTAGTACTGAAGAACACAGGAAAAAGGCAATAGAGGAACTTTTGAGAATGGTCCATAAGGGAGGAAAGGTTCTGATAACTGTTTGGGCTGTTGAGCAGGAAGATAGATCTTTGCTTACAAAATGGACCCCTCTTGCACGCAAGTATACGGAGCAGTGGGTGGGAACAACTAGCAGTTTTGAGTCTAGTTCATCAACTGCTGCTCTGGAAAGCATTCAAGAATCAGCAAATGATGATTCAGGTGAACAGGAGTTGCCTACTGAAAGCAAGGATGAACACATCAAAACACATTCTCATAAAAGGCAATACCCAGAAAGAGTAGAGGCACCTGAGACTCGGAAAGATATTGCAGAGAATGAGGTTTCAATTGTCCCAAAAGGAAGTGAGAGAGAACAACAAGAATATTTTGTGCCTTGGCATTTACCTTACCATCGGGCAGAAGTTAGTGGAACATCTGCTCAAGCTATTGCAAGTGGGTTTGCAAAGAAAGATGATAAAAAGGGGGCTGTTATTTACAATCGTTACTACCATGTATTTGCTGAGGGAGAGTTTGAAAGGTATGTTTACGCTTAACTCATTTTTTTTTTATTTGTAAACTGAGGGAAAACTCTCCCATTATAATAAACTCAAGCGGAAAATACATATCAGTCGCAACTGGCCAGGCACGATTGCCCTTATTTTCATAAGGAGATATCCTGTATAAACAAAAATGTGACTCTCCACATTAAGAGGGTTTCAATAATCAAGATAGAAACTCACAGAAACCACAAAGAGAAATAACAGTTCCCAATTCCTAAATATCAGAGCCACAAGAAGGACCAGAACAGTAGACGATTTCAATTTCATCCTCATCTGCCTCAATGAAAGAACTAGCATCAGAAAACCACAGAAGGAAACGAGCCGCCTTGATGGAATGCTCGGTTTGTACCTTGTCCAAAAAAGGGGTCATAACCTTCAAAGGGTGGCGAAAATCATTGAAATCAACAGCAGGGATTTTCTTTGCAGGCATCCACGACACAACCTTGTCATACAGTAGAGCGACACTTCAAGAGAATGAGTGATCACTTCATTATGCACACTGTACCTGAGCTAGATCATGAGATGCATGTGTGTATTTCACAGATAGCCAAGGAGGCAATGGCGGATTGGGTGGATTGGTTCATCCAATTCCCTACATTCTCCTACATACGCGTGTATGGCTACATTGGTCATCCCGCCATGCTACCAAGATACCCTTCTGATAGGGTAGTCTTCATGGAATTCCTGAGACAGTTGTCTAAAGTCCACATTTACTTGCGCTTGAAGAAGAAGAGAGTTGTGAACTTTGCCATTGGAAAGGGACTCTATAGATACATATTCGTGGTAGATGCTAAGATGATGAGTTAGGAAACGGTGAGGGTTAATCTCAAGTACCTCATTGAGAGAAGGTCCTATGATCCCAGAGGGCTCTATGTAGCACATCTCAAGCAACACTCGTCACATAAGTCTTCTATAGAAGATTATTGGGTAAATTTTCAAGACGAGTATGAAGTGCGAAGAAGGAATTATAGCAAGTTTAGACTCTGGCAAATTGCTAATTTTATGTCAACAGATATAGAGGGTCTATCTGATGATGAAGGGGAATTCATTTTCCTCTCATTCTTTGCAGATTCAATTGACTCCCAATCACTCCCAAGAGTGGATTGGTATGCCAAGGAAAACACTTCTATAGAGGAAAGAACGAGTAGAGTGGTAAGAAATAGCCAACTCTATCTCAACAGCAAGAAATCAAGGAAGGTGATACCTCACATAACAAAGCCACCATAGGGTCAGTCTACACCACCTTCCACTTCAAGAAGGAAGCCTAGACAAAAGCAATGGTGCAATCCTCCCCAAGGGATGAGGATGTCGAAGTGTACAAAGCCTAGAACATAGAGGACACCCGTGGAGAAAGCCACACATAGTCTTGAAATAATCATGGGTATTGCTGCCCCAAAGCAAGGAATAGAGACTACTACTCCTGAACCAGTAGAAGTTGTTGCTAAGGAGCCAACAACAATAGTTGTTGAAGAGTCAGTAGCAGAGCCAGTAACAAAACCAACAGTAGCAAAGGAAGCAACAGCAGAAACAGTGCATGTTATGGAAGTAGAGCCCCCAATATCACCACCATCACAACAGTCACAAGTCCTCATTGACTTGGATTCACCACAGAGAGACGTTGCTCCAGCACAATCTCACACATAGGGCATTCAAGGGCCTCATATTCCTCCAAGTGAAGATTGCTGAGATTCCATTTAGCTTGAAGGCTTCCTAGGGAGAAAGAGGGAAAAACCCTCCTATGAACTTGACTTCACCAAATTCTACCACGTCCCACAAGATGTGCCGACGAGGAAGTTGAAGAGGCAAGTTCACATAGAGAGGAATGCAAAGTGTGAAATTATCATAGAGACTGTTGCCCCACCAGTAGAGAAGAGTATACATGAGGTACAAGTAGAAGACTACATATTGTCTCAACTTAACCTTAGGAAGACTACACGACAAGTGGAGGCAGACCTTCTCAGAATAGCTTCGGTGAGCGCACAAGAAAGAATGGCTAAGGATGGAAAAGAAAAAGCAACCTTAAAGGCTGAAAATCAGCAACTGAGGTCATACATAACCAGTTTGATGCATGGCACGCCAAACATCTTAGCCTTACCAGCAGGATTGTTAGATCTCCCCATAGAACAAAATCATCAGCAATTGATAACATATAGTAAACACTTGAGAGATCAAGTGGAAGAGTTTGTTCTCAAGAGTAGATGTATACTGGAAAATCTATACCAGTTACAAGATAGAGCACATGGACTTTGTGCAGAGATCCAGCAATCAGAACAAAGAATTGCAGAGAAGAGGTTAGAAGACGAGAGCACAATTGCAGACTTGCAATTGGAGTATCAATCAGTCTACTCTGAGGAAAACAAGCAACATCTCTTTGCTTGGAAGGAACAATTGGTGTACAAGGTGAAAGCCTATGATTCCCATTCAGTAGAGTTGATTGACTACAGACGGGTGGTCTCCACTATTATCAACTTAACAAGAATGTTGGTAATATCATTCCCTTGCATGGAATATCAGTGTGAGGGAGGGGAATACATCAAGATGGTCACTGTACAGAATCAGTTCAAAGATGTCATCTGCAGTACCTTTCTTGATAATCCAGATGGTTGCAAGCTGGATAAGGTAGCAACTTTATCAACCAAGTTCGAAGAGGTAGCATCTCAGTGTATAGACTTCAGGAATCAACTCACAATGGGTGAGGTAATGTTGCGACACCATGTCATCATTCTACAAAGCATGAACTCCCTAGAGGCTAATGAAGTCAATGAATGGATATAGACACTGTTGATTAATGGTGAGCTGTAAAGGCACCAAAGAAGGACGTCCTACACCCTCCAAGTGGCATTTATGATACTTGTGTTTGACTTGATGCTTCTTTCCAAGTCAACTCAAGATGACATTAAATGTAACTAGAGTTAACTTGATGCCCCTTTCCAAGTTAACTCCATATCCCTTAAATCATGCATTATTAGATCCCACTAGTTGATTAAGGATGTCTAATCAGCTCCCATGATTTATGGATCTTAGATCCACATTTAGTAGGGATACTTACATTAAAGTTCACCTTTAGTTTACTTTCAGTCAACTGAAGTAGTTTCCAATTGACTCTTTGTTTACTTTTAGTTAACTGAAGTAGTTTTGGACAGTTAACTACTTGTTCCCCCTTTTTAGGAATAAATCTTGCTAATTGATTGGAAGTAACTCATTGTTAACTCAAGGAGATTTTGTGGTTGCCCACTCCTTTGAGTTCTATAAATAAGAGCCTTGGGCTCATTGTTTGTTTAACTTTTACTCGCTATGCAAAATTGTTGCGCCATTGTTGCCAACAACTTTGAAAGTGAATATTTGTTCACTCTTGGATGAGAGTTTGTTGGTCGATTGTAATTGTGCATGATTTCGTGCCTTTGCTATCCCAACCTTTGTAATTCGTTGTTGAAGCTTGAAGAAGAATATCAAAAGGCACTTTCATTTTGATCTACCTATTTGAGTTATTTCCACGTCTTGTATCAAATAGCTTGTTGTTTCATTTCCCTCTTCGGATAGGGGTTCCTCCTCCTTGGATATTTGTTATTGATAGTTATTGTTTGTTGTTGTTTAATGTATTGTCCTTCAACCTATACTTTAGATAGGGGTTCCTCCTCCTTAGCAAGTTTGATGGCCAAGACATCATAAATTTGTTGTTTCTTATAAACTGTTTCCTAGCCCATACCTTGGATAGGGGTTCCTCCTCCTTGGCAGGTCTCAGATCCAGTTTATCGTAAAGAGTGTTTGCTTGTACAAACCTTATCCCGATATATATCTAAGAGCTTAGAGTCTCGGCCATATTCTTAGGAGACGACGAATTCAAGTGATCCAACCAATCCATTTCCGCTCCTTTACCCTCATGCTCTGTTTACCTTGAAGGTATTGGATAGATTAAAAGCTAGAATAGTCATAGTTAAAATCTACATAAACTAAAGAAAAAGATTAGCTGCAGTGCATTGTGTTTGTGCACCCTTGTGTCCTACAGCTAAAGTACAAAAATATAGGAATCTTAGTTTACCATTCCCTTCCCTATGCATTGCTTTGAACAGAGAGGGACTTCTCTTTAAATAATGAAGAAGTGTTGCAAAACATTTGAAATAGTTGAATGTTTACAATCAACACTCTAGAGGTGCTAATTTAAACCCCAACACATCTTATGAATGATTTAATTCTAGGACAACATCCAACCTCTTAGATTTCATGAGTTCACCAAAATCTAAATCCAAAACAAATCAATCCCAAATCAAGTCGTAAAGTTTAACATACCCTTCAATATTTTCTCAAAGAGTTCCAATCATCCATCAAACATCCATCTAACATCCATATCATTATCACCCTTTGATCTTGGAATCATCCTAAATTTTTCTCTTTTGTAACTAAAGATATATCAATCCAAAGAATTAGAGATTCATCTCCCATATTCTTCAAAATTGATCCATATTTTATGGTGCAAACTAGATCTAACACAAGAAGAACATGGAAGCCAACAAAGAAACACCCGCTTCAAGTGACCTAAGCCAAAAAAACTCCAAAATGAATCATGTTGAATCAAGCAATCCTTTAACCAACTTTCTCTCATCATCACAAAATCCACAAGAGGAAAGCCAAGAAGAGGATCTTACCTTTTGGATGTCACATGAGGAAATCACCGAAATGATCCAAAATTCAAAGAACCATAAGATTATCAATATCATGATGAGGCTCAACCCTTCACTATATATGCTTGAACTAGCAAAAAAAGGGGATAAACTACCTTTTGATTTCGATGTGAGCTCTATAGTGGAACCATATTTAGAGGTCATGCCTCCAATTTCATCCACAATCCCCATCTCATCCACACCCCCATCCCAAAGCATCACTCAAAACATCCCACAAATCACAACATCTATTGCTCCGACTCAACCTAATGTTAATAAGGGAAGTGCATTTCTTAATGCCATTCAAACACACCCCCTTGTTAATAATCAAGACTTGGATGCAAACACCATTTTGGAACAAAATGTACCCCAAAATCCATTACATAAGTATGCCCCTCTCAGTTTCCATGATCCTAATGATCCATCATCATCATCCTTTCACTCAACACCACAAACCTCTCTCCCCATAACTTCACAAGGAGAGGTGACATATTAGGACCAAGGGGCATTTTTGATACTCTGCCATTTCCTCAAGAAATCACATCTCTTACATTCTCACCACTTCCGCCATTACCACCATCATCCATACCACTACTTGGCTTAGGGATTCCACCTTTACCAAATATCTATCAAAATCAAACCAACATCCCAAACATCAATAAAAACATCACACAAAATTCTCAAAACTTTTCATCAACATCCCAACAACAGATGACAACTACACAAGCAATCACAACATCATCAACCCCCCTAACATCTCAAAGCATGGTCTCTCAAGGACTAACCACATCAATCACACCATCCACCAACCAAACCATAAACACCAACATGACAACACCTCTCATCACCAACACAAGCACCATTCTGAATCCACCACCACCAAGTTCTAGCATATCAAGCCAATACAACATGGCATTACAAGTAGCTCAGCAAGTTGCTTATCAAAAGGCATTTCTGCAAGTACCAAAAAAAAAGCTACACAACTAGCTGCTCAGCAAGTTGCTCAAGTTGCGCAAGCTGCTCAAGTAGCCCAAGCCGCATTACAAGAACAAAAGGAAGATCAAGCCCAAATCCTATTGCAACGACAAGCATCACAAGCCCAAGCATAAGCAAAAGCACAAGCTCAAGCTCAAGCTCAGGCGCACGCCCAATATCAAGCACAACAAGCATGGGCACAAGCACAGCATCTTGCACAAAAAAAAGCAACACAACTACAATCATATCAACAAGCGATAAAACAATATCAAGAGCAACAAGAAGTAGCCCAATTAGCAGCCCAACAAAGAGCACAATAGTAGGCTCAGCAATAGGCAATCCTGGCATAACAACAACAAGACCAACAAGTGTTGTTTATACAACAACAAGTGCAAACATACATGGCTCAACAGAATGTGCAAATACCACCAATCAATACATCAACCAATCCACCCATTACACCCACAAGTGAACCACCTCAGAACACTTTCATCCCACCTCCTGATCCACAAAATGATGTGACAACACAAATCAGGCTGCTCTCACAACAAGTGCTTGATCTTCAATCGGGGCAAACCACAAGAACATCTAGTAACTTGTGCCCTTATCCATTCGACAGGAACCTTGTGATGAAACCATTTGATAGGGACTGGGTTGGATTGAGACAATCATAATCTCAATGCTCTAGGTCTCACCTTTGATAACCCATTGGTGTCTCTTCATCCACCATTCAACGTATAGGTCCTCTGCTATTTTAGGTACCCCTGGTTCATTGCCAACCCTACTATCATCTCTAATTTGCTGCTACCAAGCAATTCTTGGTGCTTTCCCTCACATTCACCATCTAGCCCTTAATAAGCTTAAAGACCAGTTAACCTCCAAATGCTTCCTAACCTCATTTTCAAGGGTGTGCATAGGTTTTCAAAGCTTCAAAATAGTCTAGGGAAGGTTCTTTTCCAAGCACAGATCTTCTGTCTTCTATCGCTTTCATTAAACCCTAGTTTAGGGTTTGGGAAGGGGTACTAGGTTTGAGCCCCTTTTAGGCTTCCTCACACAAGAAAATTGCTTATCACTCCTCTCCTTCACCTAATTAGGCCAGACTTGCTTCAGTCACCCTAGCTCAAATTTGGAGCACTTCAAGATTTTTTTGGTTTTGGACCATTCTTCTGTCCGTACACAGGTGTACCATGTTCTTGCAAGAACTAGGGCTTTCTTTGCTTCTTTTCTTGGACTGTTCTACTTGTTACAATCTCCAAAGGACCAAACAAAGACTCTGCCTTCTTGAAAACCATTGTGAAGGCCCCTGCAACCACTGCACACATTTCTTTAATGAAGATACAACACTCCTGCAACGTAGGAACTAACTTTTCACTCTTTCCCTAACCGGGTGTTAACCAACTTGCCTAGGGAAAGCTTTTTAGCATGCTACCAGAACTCTTAAAGACTCCTATATTTACATCATGTACAAGGAGGGAGTCTAGTGTTGTTTCCACTGAACCCATACTTCTTGGTACGGTCAGGAAACAAGCTAAAACTCCATTTTTCTGAGATTACCAGTCAAAATAGCAAACCAGAGGAAAAACATAGTATTTACAAAACAACAGAAAGCGATGGAAATACAAACTATAGAACCAGATAAAATGCTTCAAAAAGCTTCACTACATGCTATTCCATTCAACAAAAGCTTTCCTCAATTCATTTCCCTCAGCTATCCCACGCAAAAATAGAAAAATAGAACTTTCACAACAAAAATCACTGTTTCTCTTATTGTTCTCCTGAAACTGCCAACATCAAAAGCATCTAACCTCTTCAAAAGGTCAAGAGATCTCTTTTGCAATGCATTGGAAATGGTTAGGTTTCCTTCTCCAAGCCTAAGAATGGCCAAAAGCATGTTGTTTTAAAACACAGTGTGTTTTGCAAATTTTGTTTAAAACTTAGGAATCAACCACAAAAAGACTCCAAACTTATTCAACTTCTACTCTAAGAAGAAAAAATGTCCTCAACCACCAATAAGGTGATCCACAAGACCATACCAAAACAACGAAAGGATTTTAAAAAAAAAAATTGATAAGCTTGTACTTTGGCACCTTCGCAGGTGCTCTTGCACCATTCTCCCCCTTTCAGCACAACCACTAAGAACTGGAAAGAGTGATCATTGCCTAGTCAATTCCAAGTTTCTTAAATTGATCTTCTTGTACCCATGTGGCCTCTGAGTCAGGATTGCTCTTCCACTTGATAAGGTGCTCCATGTATACCTTATTCCTTGTAGACTTTTGCACTCTGGACTCCAAGATCTGCTCTGCCTGAGGCTGCTTTTGATTAGGTAGGGGTACATTACTGATGTCTTTGAAGATTTCATGACTTTTCTAAACCTCATCACTGACTGTTCCCTTATACTTGATCAAATTAGCAACGTTGAACACTGGAGAGATGCCCAAATCTTATGGTAATTCTACCTTGTATGCATTCTTCCCATACTTGGCTAACACCTTGCATGGTCCTACTCTTTTCATCTGCATTTTGGTTGACATTCCCTTCTGCAAACTTTATTTGTTGAGATGAACCATAACATAGTCACGTACTTGAAATTGCACATCTCTCCTTGACACATCAACTTTATCTTTCAATTTTTGTGTTGCTGCCGTGATTGTCTTCTTAACCTGCTCATGAATCTCCTTCATGGTTTGAGTGAAGTCTTTTTCATGTCCACTCCTATTCTCCTGAGATCCAAGGTCTCTAAGTTCAAAAATTCCTCTTGGGTGCATCCCATACGCAACTTCAAATGGACTTTTTCTTGTAGTTCTATTGACACTGTCATTGTAGGCATATTTAGCTTGGGAAATCACCATATCCCATGTCTGTCCATATTCCTTTGTCAAGCACCTCAGAAGATTACCTTGCACTTTGTTAATCACCTCTGTTTGACCATCGGTTTGAGGATGGTAAGCTAATCCAAATGACAGATTTGTACCCAATCTGCTCCATAGTGTTTTCCAAAAATGAATTTCACATCCCTATCTGAGACAATTCTCAAAGGCAATCCATGGATTCTTACAATCTCCCTGAAGAAAAGATTGGCAATGTAACTTGCATCATGGGTGGTTTTGCAAGGAATGAAGTGACTCATCTTGCTAAATATTTCCACAACATAAATACTATGAAACCCTGCCTTAGTCTTGGGGATTCCTACCACAAAATCCATACTAACACACTCCCATGGTCTATTGGGAATGGGTAAAGGTTGATACAAACCTGCATTGTTGGCTCCCCCTTTGGCTTTCATGCAAACTACACACTGCTCCACATAGATCTCCTAACATCTCTTGCTAACTTAGGCTAGTAATAGAATCTTTGTACCAGCTCTAAAGTTTTATTTATTCCAAATGCCCACAAAGACTGCCATTATGTTTCTCTTGGATCAGATTTTCCCTCATTGATCCTGTTGGGACACATAACAGATTTCCCTTAAATAACAATCCCTTTTGCAATGTATACTTAGCATATTGACTATGAAAATGATTCTCAAAATTAGAGCATACCTTGTAGGCTTTTGAAAAGTCTTCATCATCACCATAGAGGTCTTTGAAACTCTCTAACCCAATGCTCTTCAGCTGTATTTCCTACACTGTCAACATTCTCCTGCTTAATGCATCTGCCACCTTATTCATTTGTCCCTTCTTGTGCTTGATGGTAAAAGTGAAATCTTGGATGTATTCCATCCATTTCAAGTATCTATTACTCAGCTTCTCTTGGGTGTTGATATAACTGAGTGCCTAGTTATCTGTGAAGACCACAAACTCTTTAAGTAACAAATAATGCCTCCACTTCCTAAGGGACTGCACTAAAGCATATAACTCAAGATCATAGGTAGAGTACTTTTGCTTGGCTTCATTGAGCTTTTCACTAAAGAAGGCTACAAGCCTACCTTCTTGACTAAGTACTCCTCCTACTGCCACTCCACTTGCATCACACTCAACTGTGAACAACTTATCAAAACTAGGCAATAACAAAATAGGTTGAGTTTCCACTTCTTGTTTTAGCTTTTCAAACCCTATATCAGCCTCTTGAGTCCACTTAAAAAAAAAAATCATACCACCCTTGATTGTATCTAGTACTGGTGCACATATACCACTAAAATTCCTTATGAACTTCCTATAAAACTGAGCCAAACCATGAAAACTCCTTACCTCTATTGTTGTGGTTGGTGTAGGCCAGTTTAGGATGGCTTCCACCTTGCTTGGATCCATCTTCAATGTTCCTTGGGATACTACAAAGCCTAGGTACACAACTTGTTTTAAGAACTCACACTTCTCAAGGTTGATTGCCAACTGTTCTTCTTGCAACCTTTTAAGTACCATCTCCACATGTTTCAATTGTTCTTCTGCTGTCTTATTGAAAATCAGTATGTCATCTAGATATACTACTAGAAAGATCTCAGTGAAATCCTTAAGCACCTCATTCATTAGTCTCTTGAACATGCTAGGGGAATTTGAGAGGCCAAATGACATCACTTTCCACTCATATAACCCATCATTTGTCTTAAAAGTTGTCTTCCATTCATCACCCTCCTTGATTCTGATTTGATGATACCCACTCTTAAGATCCAACTTGGTGAAGAATTTTGCACCTCCAAGGCAATCCATCAAGTCTTCAATTTTAGGAATAGGAAACCTATACCTAATTGTGATTCTATTAATTTCTCTAGAATCAGTGCATAATCTCCACTTACCACCTTTTTTTGTTGCCAAAACCACTAGGACTGCACATGGACTAATACTCTTTTGAATCAAGCCTTGATCCAACAACTCCTTCACTTGTCTAGCCACTTCAAGATTCTGATCTGGTGTGAGTTTGTATGCTGCTTTGTTAGGTAAGGAAGCTCCAGGTATGAAATAAATTTGATGGCTTATAGCTCTCCTTGGAGGTAGGGTTGCAGGTGTACCATCACTGACAATTTCCTTGTACTTTTCTAGCAGCCTTTGAACTATTTCAGGTATGACTGTCTTCTCAGCCTTTTCTTCCTCCTTGGACTGCATTAAAACCACATGACCTTCACCTCCTTGATGTAGATTGTTCATAAAATCCTTACCACTGCTCAACATGATGTTAGGAACCTTTGACTGCCCCTCATCTTCTTCTAATAATGACTGCAACTTGAAAGTTCTTCCATCCAAGTTCTTGAATTCAATGGTGTTCTCCTTCCCATGATATATAGCACCTCTGTCATATTGCCATGGCCTGCCAAGGAGAAGATGGCATGCATCCATGGGTAGTACATCACAAACCAACTTGTCTTTATATCCTCCAATTGAAAATTCCACTGTTACCTGCTCATTCACCAAAACACTCTGCCCTTTATTCAGCCATGTGACCTTGTAGGGATTGGTATGAGGTACCTTCTACAATTTTAACTTAGTTACTACCTCCTCAGAGATGATATTATCTATAGAACCAGAATCTACAATGACCTTGCATACCTTTCCAAATATCTTGCACGTTGCTCTAAACAAAGCTCTCCTTTCCTTGGGTTCTTCTTTGACTGGTTGTCTGATCAAAACCCTGTTAAACATCATATTTTCACCTACTTCAGATTCTATATGACTGATCTCAGGTGATTTGACACTCATGGTGTCCTCTTGTGCATAGGCCACTCTCTTTTCATTGCTTGAAGAAGAAGCTTTCTTCGGGCACCTATAAGCAGGGTGACCTAGCTAATTGCAGCGATAATATTTCATGGTGGCAAAGTAGGAGTTACTTCTGCTTGCTCCTCTTCCTCTATTTGAACCTCCTTGAGGTCCTCTTCCTCTGTTAAATCCTCCTCTTGAAGATGTTTCACCTCCATGCTCAGTAAGCTTAGATTCTCCTTGGTTTCTTTGATCATTACCTCTACCTTGGTAACCTCCACGATGTCCTCTTTGATCTCTGCCTCTGCCTCTGCCCTTAGAGGACTGATCATGCTTTCTTTTATTCCTCTCTTCAATCTTTATAGCCAGCTGATAACATTGGTGGACTGTCTTGGGACTTAGTAAAGCCATTTCTTCTTGAATGTTCCACTTCAAGCCATTAAGGTACCTAGCCACTTTTAGGCTCTCATCTTCTGCCACATTTTATCTCAAGCAAAGCTTTTAAAACTCTTCATTATAGGTGTTGACATCTTGATCTTTCTACCTTAGACTTTGCCTCTTCTTGTGAAGTTGGATCTCATAATCATCTGGCATATATGCTTCCTTTCCAAGTTGATATGGGCCGCTTGCCTTCTTTCTCCCTTTCAATCTGAACAAACTTCCACCATGTCAAAGCTGATCCTCTCAACCTTTATTTAGCAACCTTCACTTTCTGTGCTTCAGTGACTCCATCACATTCAAAGTGGTTCTCCATTCCATCTATCCAATCCATCACCAAATCAGGATCCATCTTTCCACTGAACCGTGGTATACCCTCAAGTCTTTTTCCACTCAGGGCTTTTAATGCCTTCAAGAAAGGCTCCTCCTCTAGAATAGGGTCAGGTTCAGGGACTTTGTCTTCCTTTGCAACCTCTTCTTCTTTTGGCACTTTACCTTCCAACCTCACCTTGTTCAGTGCTTCCTCAAGTTTCTCTATTCTTTATTTTAGAGACTTGTTGTCCTCTTCTTTTTCTTCAACCATCTTGGCTAATTGTGCATTTGTCATCATGTTGGGTGTTTCACTTGACTCAACTTTTGACATATAAGCTGCTTTCCCAAATCTTTTACTAAGCTCTAATACCAATCTGATAGGGACTGGGTTGGATTGAGACAATCACAATCTCAATGCTCTAGGTCTCACCTTTGATAACCCCTTGTGTCACTTCATCCACCATTCAACCTATAGGTCCTCTGCTATTTTAGGTACCCCTAGTTCATTTCCAACCTTGCTATCATCTCTAATTTGCTGCTACCAAGCAATTCTTGGTGCTTTTCCTCACATTCACCATCTAGCCCTTAATAAGCTTAAAGACCAGTTAACCTCCAAATGCTTCCTAACCTCATTTTCAGGGGTGTGCATAGGTTTTCAAAGCTTCAAAATAGTCCAGGGAAGGTTCTTGTCCAAGCACAGATCTTCTTTCTTCTATCGCTTTCATTAAACCCTAGTTTAGGGTTTGGGAAGGGGTACTAGGTTTGAGCCCCTTTTAGGCTTCCTCACACAAGAAAATTGCTTATCACTCCTCTCCTTCACCTAATTAGGCCAGACTTGCTTCTGTCACTCTAGCTCAAATTTGGAGCACTTCAATATTTTTTTGGTTTTGGACCATTCTTTTGTCCGTACACAGGTGTACCCTGTTCTTGCAAGAACTAGGGCTTTCTTTGCTTCTTTTCTTGGACTGTTCTACTTGTTACAACCTCCAAAGGATCAGACAAAGACTCTGCCTTCTTGACAACCATTGTGAAGGCCCCTGCAACCACTGCACACATTTCTTTAATGAAGATACAACACCCCTACAATGTAGGAACTAACTTTTCACTGTCTTTCCCTAACCGGGTGTTAACCAACTCGCCTAGGGAAAGATTTTTAGCATGCTACCAGAACTCTTAAAGAATTCTATATTTACATTATGTACAAGGAGGAGTCTATCCTTGTTTCCACTGAACCCATACTTCTTGGTACGGTCAGGAAACAAGCTAAAACTCCATTTTTCTGAGATTACCAGTCAAAACAACAAACTAGAGGAAAAACACAATATTTACAAAACAATAGAAAGTGATGGAAATATAAACTATATAACCAGATAAAATGCTTCAAAAATATTCACTACATGCTATTCCATTCAACAAAGGCTTTCCTCAATTCATTTCTTGCAGCTATCCCACGCAAAAATAGAAAAATAGAACTTTCACAACAAAAATCACTATTTCTCTTATTGTTCTCCTGAAATTGCCAACATCAAAAGCATCTAACCTCTTCAAAAGGTCTACAGATCTCTTTTAGAATGCATTTGAAATGGTTAGGTTTCCTTCTCCAAGCCTAAGAACGGCCAAAAGCACATTGTTGTAAAACACAGTGTGTTTTGCAACTTTTGTTTAAAACTTAGGAATCAACCACAAAAGACTCCAAACTTATTCAACTTCTATTCTAAGAAGCAAAAATGTCCTCAACCACCAATAAGATGATCCATAAGACCATACCAAAACAACAAAAGGATTTTAAAACAAAAACTTCAAAGATAAGCTTGTACTTTGGCACCTTGGAAATTGCTCCTGCACCACCATTGCTGAAGGGATTTGAGATCCCCAAGTTTGAAAAGTATTGTGGGATAGGAAACCTTGAATATCACATTAGGGAATTCTAGGTTCATTGCATGGAAGTCGCGTATCACGATACCTATCTGATGTGACTATTTCCTAGGAGTTTGGCAAGCCACACCATGGAATGGTTCTCTCACCTACGTACAAGCATCAAGACATTCCAGGAAATCATAGACACATTCATCAAAAACTACTCATGCAATATTTCTATGGATGTTAGTCTTGAAGAACTATCGGCTCTAAAACAAGGTAAGAATGAATCATTTGCTTCATTCCTACAATGATGGTGATCCAAGGCCAATCGGAGCAAACGGGTCATGCCTAAGGAACAACAATTATGCACTATCATATCCAACCTTGACGGCCTCTTGGAATTCCATGTCAAGGTCCAAGGAATCACCACGTATGACCAGTTGATTTCCAAGGTGCTCAGCATCGGATGAGCCCTTATGGCACAACCTGGAGGATCAACTTCATATCTTGAACGGAACAATTTTCCACCCTCCAATTACAATGACAAACCTCGCACATGGACAAGAAACAAAAATATTATGAATGATGGTGTTATCGATGCAAAAGTTGTTATCAGTGATCCTTGACAAAACACACCAACACCACAACAACAAATAAAAAAATATCATCAAATGAACACAACAACACAACAACCAAACAACCAAGAAATCAATAATGTCAATGACCAAAGAGGACCTCCCCAGCGAAACAAGAACTTCACCAAGTGAAAGTAAACTGCTCTTGGGAAACCACTCGAAGTCATCATGAAGAAATTACTAAACGAAAGCCTCATGAAGATTCCCAACTGTGAGAACTACCAAGAATCAAATGTTAAACCTCCTTGGTACAACGAAAATCAGCTCTGCAACTTCCACAAAATCAAAGGGAACACCAAACATCTGCGTGAGACTAAAGAACATTGCCCAATATCTCATCGATCAAAGAATAATAAATGTGGAACAACCAACAAGGAATCAAAATCTCAAAATATATAGTAATTTGATGCCTAACCATAACAATAAAGGGAACAATAACACTATAAGGAGAAAGGCACCTTCGAAAACTTAAATCATGTGTCTGAAACTATCATTGCCTCCCTAGATGAATACTGCATAGTAATCACTATCAAAGGAACCCAAGCTGATTGTGGAGTCACCACAAGAGGCGAAAAGGTTACTATCGCAAGATCATCTCAACCAAATAGAACTTTCATGTCCAATTCAAGATCCGTTCCCAATGGTTACAACATCCTTGATTAGCTAAAAATAACATCAACACAAATCTTGATCATGGAGTTATTAAAAATCTCATCTACCCACAAGAAAATCCTTGAGGAAGCATTGGATTCATCCACCGTCCTCACAGATCTTGATGCAGAACAATTCCAAGCTATGGTCGACATCATCACTCCAAACCTCCTTACATTCTTCGATCAGTACTTTCCCACTCAACCATCTCATAACTATGCAAGTTCCATTTAGAGGTCCTAGTTCAGAAAAGTAAAGTTAAGTGAGTCTTGGTGGATGGAGGTGTAGGCTTGAATATTTGTTCCCTCAAGATCATTAAGCAATTAAAAATCTCATATGATTCCATCAACAAAGGAAAAGGTATTACAATCAGAGCATATGATGATCAGGAAATATTGTCCCAAGGCACAATCAAAATCCCCATTCAAGTAGGGCCAGCTATCATGGAAAGCACCAGTCAGGTCCTGGACCTTGACTTACCTTATAACATTCTCCTTGGATGTCCATGAATCCATGCAATGCAAGCGGTAGCATCAACTTTCCATCAATGTGTCAAATTCACATATGAAGGACAAGAGGTCACCATCCATGGAGATCCTGAACCATTCTCCTACTACAAGAACCTTGAGGAAAAATACTACAAAATACCTCAAGTGCCTAAAAATGATGGACCATCAACAACGTACATTGATCCAGCCACCCTCGCCTCCACTTCTGCGATAAAGACACCCACCACTCTCGCCATCCCCACTATCTTTGATATCAAACTCATCATCCAGGATAATGGTTTCAAAAACTACACAATTGCCAAAAATTCTTTTGTAGTAGGAGAGTTACCACAATCAAATGAGGCCTCCACATCTCAAACACCCCCTGAAGACTATCCCAACTTCAAAAGTTGGGGAGATATTGACCAAGAATTCATAGAGGAGGACCCATCTCATATCCTATACTAGGATAATAGTCTAGCAGCTAATCTACCAATGGATGACAAAAGCAAAGGTTTGCAAATGATGCTCACAATGGGTTGTGATAGAAACTAGAGACTTGGACAAAACAATGATAGGCTTATAATACCTATCATTTCAGAGACACGAATGAGAAATCTTGGCCTCATATGTACCCCTCTGAGTATAACCATACGTGGCCAAATTCCTCTAGTTAGAAAGGTCAATAATCCTCCTCAGTAATCTACAGAAGAAACTTCGCTTACCCGTATCTACAGGTCAAGTCATAGACAACTTCACATTTGACATAATTGACATCTATAGTAGTAGTGATGAAGAGGATCCCATAACCAACCTACCTAGGCTCTTCAAGGATACCACCCTTCTCATGATTAGCACCTTCTCCTTTGAGTCAGACCATCAAAATCATGAAATCTGCCTAGTTTTCCCCCAACTCATCTATTATGACCAACGAGGACCACTAGTTCTTGACACATTCAAAAATGATGAGGCACTCTCAAAATTCATGGGACTACAGGATAACATTCCATATGGTTGTGCCCACAAAAGGATATGAAAATCATTACAAAACCTATCTTGGGAATTGGACATTCCAATAGGCGACTAATACCTCTTCGTGGTCGTTCATTTACTTGTCAAACCAGGGAACATATACATTAAATGGAGCGGCACTATATGTGCACTAAGAACCAGTTTCAGTCACAACCTATTGAAAATAAATACTTGGAAAGAAATTGTACCTATGCTACAAGAAGGTAATGGAAAGTTCTCTTAACTCAACCATAATCTAACCAAAGCAGAAATCATAATAGCTACAATTGAGAGACAAACTATAAACTGGACTTATGCTGCAGGAACAAACATAGGGATGGATTCCCGATGCTGCAGGAACAAACACAGGGATGGATTCCCGATGTTGCAGGAACAGTATAAGACTGAGCTTGTGCTGAAACTTCTAAAATGAAATCTAACTTGAATTAACAAAGGATAAACAACTACTCTCCTACATATACTTACTAAGTGGGCCCCCTTAGCAAGCATCAACTAATTTACATAGAAGATTGTACTCAAAACTCCATCAACTTTTATTCATAACATGAAATCATTTACATTGATTGTTCTACTTCAGAAAACTAACAAAAACTCTTATTCATATTATAACTCTAACTCTTACATAATCTGCTTCTCTATCTATCTCCTATTTCTCTATTCTCTTCTCTCTCTCTCTTTCTTGTTCACCCGCGCAGGAGGAACACTTATTTAAATCAAGAAAACAACTAACTAACTAACCCTTACAGAGAAAGACGTGGATGTAAAATGTATCCCAAAATCAAGGAACATACTTCATAAATGAGTTTATCCATTCAACCCGATCAAGAGAGAATCTAGCACTCCACTCTTTCCAGATTAACTCACATTTAAAATCCTTCCCAAAAGTTTCGGTCAAAGAGTCTTCGCCAGAGCTTCCTCGAAGTCATGCAGGAAATGGACTTTACTACAAGGCCGAGATCGGCTGCGCTTGACTTGATCATACTTTCTTCAACAACCTGTGAAACACAAGGTAACATATGTGAAAGAAAAGACGCATGGCAGATACACAATATCCATTCATTAATCACATATTTAAATCTATTTTATCATTCAAAAACTACGTGTTATACTAGTCATTTGGGGAGTCAAACATGGTAATAAATATAGACATGTCAACATGATAGGCTGTAGGAACATGAAAGTGTATTGCTACAGGATATCCCCCAATAAAAGGTTTCAAAAGAGTTAAACAAACATGAACAACAAAAGTAAAGGTATTAAAAGTACACCATGATATCCAAATTATGAGCATATTTTGGGCTCATCATTTTCCCCTACTTAACCCAATGCTGGTCCTCAAGCATTAAACTTCCTGGTGGTCTCTCTAAAATCAGTGGTTGAGGCATGACCCTAAAATGGAGTTCCAAATTTGTAATAAAAACCTTTGAAACTTTGCCACCTTTCATACCTACGAGCTTATGTATCTTCATTAATATTTGTAGCCTAGTAGGGATAAAGGGGTGACATTAGCACAAGAGGTCTAAATGTTAATGGCAACCGGAATTCAAACCACTTTTGAAGGCCCAACTGTATGTATCTAATTGATCTTTTGAGAGCTGCTATAAAATTTAGGGGACTGTGAGGCTTAGACCTTCTTAACCCAACAATTAATCTCTCCCACCTCTTCTGAATTGTAGAGTATGACAGCTTCCAAAACGAGTATGTCTATTCTTGAAACTCATCATATACCTATTTTCTGAGATGAAATATTTTCATCCTGACTGTATCATTATTAAAGCCATAAGCCACAGTAAGCTAGGTTTTCAACATTGTATGGGGTCTGAACTCTCAAGGCACAATGGAACAAGCTCATTCCTTTCGGCTTCTTCATATGCTTCCCATTGCCTGCCATAATTTTCTTTGTTTGCTGCCCAAGACATAAGTGATCTCAAATGGATGTCGCTAATGTATAGAAGGGGATTCCACTCTGTTTCAAATGGAATTATAAAGCCATGTAAGTAAAATTCGCACAAAGAATTTCTTAGCCAATTAGGAGCTGCCTGGTATGCATCGTAGAATTCTTTAGCAGTGTGAAGAATAGGATCTTGATTTTTGGAAATTATCATTAGTTGGAACCACAAGAATTGTTCCTTGAGGCACAGAGCATAAACTCTGGGTGGTGGTCTGCATTCCATAATCTGACCAGTTACCTTCAGCATTTCATCCATTTTCTCCTTTAACTCCTAAATTTCTTGTTTCTTCCTTTCAATTTTCTTTTTTAGTTTCTTCTTCTCTTCCTCCCAAAGACTTTGTTGCATTTCAGTCTTGGCTAGGTGGTGGAAACTCAGGGTTTGCAATGTCACCGGTCTCCATGTAGCTTTGAAATATTCCAAAAATTCAATCAAAAATGTCTTTTTTTAGACAACAATGGCTTGACAAGTTGCAGGGGGAAATGAAGCTTCATTGGCCACTTCCAATTGTTTAGTCTGTTCTTCCTCTTGCTGCAGGATGAATTCATGTTGCTGCAGTGGAGAAGACTATGCTTCCTCCAAAATCTGCATAGTCGCAGTAGCCAAGTCATCGAGACTTGGTACCCCCCTTTCATTATGCTCAACTTCCCTTGTCTCAATTTGTTCTTCTTTAGGAATAACAAATGAACTCTATGCAGCACTCTCAGACACATTTTGAGAAACATCATATTTAGACTCTACAGATTCTTCTAAAATTATAATAACCTCAGGTTGAGGTGAAGCAGGAGAGACTTTACATTGTTTTCTTGTGGAAACTCTTCTTGGAAATGTTGCGGCTACCGGAGGTGCTCCCGTAGCCTTCCTCTTTTTGAACTGCCAAGAGGGTTCTGCCTTATCAGAGGATGATGGTGAACTAGTGATGGAAACAAGTGTTGCTATAGGAGAAATTGTTGCAGGGGAAGATGCTGCAGGAGAAGAGTGTTGCCTTTTTGGAGAATGAGAGTTAGATTCAGGGGTTTGTTCCACCCCAGATGACTCTCCTACCTTTGTTTTTCCTTTTTCTCTACTACTAGCAGACCTAGTTTGCACCCAGGTAGAGGACTCTGGTGTGAGAGCTGTAGGACCAGGTGCTACAGGAGCAGATGACCCATGTCCTATTCTCCTATTGGTAGATGCTATTTTTACTTTTTTTTTCTGAGGCCGTGGGGTAAGTGCCCTAGGGGGTTTTGGAAGTCGTAGGCTCTTTTGGGCAACAAATTCTTGCCAAGAAAGAGGTGATACATCTCTCAAAGAGTTTTCAATCAACAATTTTATAAGGCCATGGTGAGCAATAGAATTATCCTTCCCCTGTTGGGTTTCGTAGGCACATTGTTCAAGAAATTTTAACAAAAAGTTCAGAACATTAACAACTAACCCATGCCTCATATGACTCAGCAATTGTAAGTGGTAAGAATGCAGGTAAAAAAAATGACCTTCACATGTTAAATACCTGATTATGAAAGCAACATATTCTGGATATGGAGGAGGCAACAACACTCGCTTGCATCCCTGCTTAGAGACTTCCAAAGGTCCATCAGTGGGTATTGTGAATTCTTCCCTTGTAGAGACAGCATCTGAAGAAAATTTTTCTCCAACGGCTAGAAGCTCGGTTACCTCTACAATTCTTTCTTCAGTTACAACAACTGTTAGACCCCATACTATAGCCTTGTCTTCAAAAAAGGTTCTTAAAAATTCACTTGCAGCCTCCTCATTGAAAGCATCTAAACTCATAAAGTAATTCAACTATCCACAGAGGCTGAATGCTTGGACTGTTTGAGGATTTTGCATTAAAAACTCATGAGCTATAGGCTCATGTCTTACCAGCTGACCACCCATGTTCATAGTTTTTCCTTAGCTGAACTCAACTCTTTTTTGAAAATCCAAAAATTTCCCTTTCTGTTCTGGTTCTTTTCTGTCTGACCGTCACTTTTCCCTTCTTTTCCACAAATGAACTACTTAAACAAGTAGTTTTAATTGATTTACAATGAAAAACATGCGATCATATTTGGAAAGTACTAGAAAATAATAAAGAAATATTATCTGAGCAGTTGTGACAACGGCAAAAAGACAGGTTCTAAAAGTGGATTATCCCGCCCCCTACTTAAAGTATGACATGTGTCCACACATGTACTAAAGAATAGGTGGAGATCGGGTAATAATGACTGATATAGACATAGTAGTAAATGAATAAAATGAAATAAATCAAAGATGTGATAACAAAATATATTGTGTACCTTTCATTAAATGCTTGTACATGCTGAGAAAGATGATGGCCTCGGCATGAGATGACAGTTGGGAATGAGATCATAATTAAGGGTGGTGCGGATGAATGAGGTGGATGGGTGATGTGGGTGGATGAGATGAATGAATGGAATGGATGGATGGGATGAAAGATAAAGAAGTGAAATGTGGTGACAAGTGGAAATGAAGAAAAAGGGTTTCCTTAAAAAGGAAACCTTTATTATGAACATGCATTACAAAATTATGGTGAAGCTGCAAGAGAAAGGCTAAAGCATTTGGCTGTAGGAGGATTAGTGGTAGGATCCTGAATGAACTACTGCATGAATTCTTCTTTTGAGACTGGTTTATGGTACAACTGGAGGTGGTGTCCATTAACTAACAACTTGAATCTAACAGGATCGATTGTAACAAGTTGACCTGAACCATTAGCAAATACATTCTCAATTTCATACGAGCCCAACCATCTGGTTTGTAATTTGCCTGGGCTGTCCTTATATCACGAGTCATAAAGCAGAGCCCAATCTCCTACTTTGAATTTCTTTTCCTTAATGTATTTATCATGCCACCTTATTTTTTGATTTTGTATTATCTCAGTGTGCTACAAGAAATTCTTTCGGAGCTCATCCAGAGCATTGAGCTACATGATTCTGTCCTTTTGTGCATTTGTTAAATCCATGTCCATCTCTTTAATGCTGTTCTTAGAGTCTTATGTTCAAATTCTATTGGCATCATAGCTGTTTTACCATACACCATTTCAAAAGGTCTATATCCTGTAGTAGTCTTCCAGGTAGTACGGTAGGCCCATATAGCTTCTGGTAACCTTGTGGCTCAGTCCTTCCTATGCAAATCTATAGTTTTAGTCAAAATGGCCTCTATGTCCCTATTGGTGACCCTAACCTGGCCATTGGCCTGGGGGTGATAAGGAGATGATTTCCTGTGCCATATATTGTATTCCTTGACTAAAGCTGTGATAAGTGTAGAAGTAAATTGTGCTCCTTGATCTCTCACTATTTCCCTATGTACACCAAACCTAATAAATATTTCCTCATAGAGGAATTCAGCCACTTTATTATCCCTAGCATGTTTCATAGGCTTAGCCTCTACCCATTTTTGTGAGATAATTTGTGCATACAAGGATGTAGGACTTACTATTGGAAGGTGGATCAATTGATCCTACAAAATCTAGTCCCCATTTGTCGAAGGGTGCTACTACAACTTGTGGAAATAGAGGCATCTCATCAGATCAAGTTGGTCTTCCCATCCTTTGGCATCTGTCACATCTCCTGGTATATTTGGCTACATCTATATGCAAAGTTGGCCAATAGTAACCAGTATTTAAAATTTTCATCGTTGTCCTTTTGACAACAAAATGTCCACCACACGACTCATCATGGCTTGCATGCAGTATATTATGAGTGTCCTCCTCTTGTACACATCTCCTTATAACTTGATTTGGCCCTGTATAAAACATGCAATCTGCAATCCAAGAAAAGCTAAAGCTTTTCTCTACCAATAATCTCTTTTCCTTAGGGGAGAATTGAGGAGTTCTTCCTGTGGCCAGATAATTTGCTATATCAGCATACCATGGGTGAATAACCTTGATTACAAATAGGTGCTCATCAGGAAAGGAGACTTCAATAAGTGCAGAGTCATCTTACCTTTGAATTCTAGAAAGGAAATCAGCAACCACGTTGGCTTTACCTGGCTTGTCCACAATTGTAATATTAAATTCCTGCATCAGCAATAACCATCTTTCCAATCTCTCAGATATTGAGGCTTTGTTGATGAGTTACCGGATTGCGACATGATCAGTATGGACAAATATCTGATAACCAGTGATATAATGCCTAAATTTATTGAGGGCGTAGATGATTTCCAACATTTCCTTTTCTGTAACAGTGTAGTTTAATTCAGCCCCTTGCAGATTTTTGCTTATGTAGTAGAGTGCATGTTCTGTTGAACCATCCATTTTCCCTAACACTACGCCAATGGCATAATCTGATGCATCAGTATGAATATGAAATGGAAGTGACCAATCAGGTCCTTTCAGAATAGGTGCCTGTGTAAGGGCGACTTTTAAGTCAAAGAATTCTTTTTCACATTCCTCTGTCCAAGAAAAATCTACATCTTTCTTTAGTAGACTGTATAAGGGGCTTGTTGTTTGGCTGAAGTCCTTGATGAATCTTTTGTAGTATCCAGCATAGCCTAGAAAGCTTCGTACCTCTTTCTGCTTAGCAGGAGAGGGTATCTTAGAGATGACCTCAATCTTAGCAGGATCAACCTGAATTCCTGCAGCAAAAATATAGTGACCAAGCACTATTCCCTCCTACATCATCATGAAGCACTTTTGACTATTCAGCGATAGGTTGTGATATTCACATCTCTGTAGTACTTTCTTCAAGTTGGCTTGAGCTTCCTCAAATGCCGTACCATAAACAGTAAAGTCATCCATGTATATTTCCATGCAATCATATGAGATGTCTAAGAAGATACTTATGACTGCCCTCTGGAAAGTTGCAGGAGCATTACAGAGACCAAAAGGCAAAACTGAATAGGTAAACGCTCCCCAAGGGCATGTAAAAGTAGTATTTTCTTGATCCTCAGGAGCAATCTTGATTTGATTGTACCCACTAAAGCCATCTAAGAATGAGAAGTACTTTTTCCCAACTAAATTATCTAGAACTTGATCAATGAATGGAAGAGGAAAGTAATATTTCTTTGTTGCCAAGTTGAGCTCTCTGTAATCTACACATACCCTCCATTTCCCTCCTTTCTTAGGAACAATGACCAATGGGGAAACCCACTGACTATCCGAGATTGGGTAGATAAAGCCAGCTGTTAACATTTTCTACAATTCTTCTTTAACAATTTCTCTCAAAGTTGGATTAATTCTTCTTTAAGGCTGTCTGATAGGTTTGAAGTCATTGTTAATATATATGCGATGTGTATAGAGTTTTGGGTCTAAACCCTTCATATCCCCATAGTTCCATGCAAAAGCTCTGTGGTGGGCTTGCAGCATTATGGCTAGCGTAGTTTGTTGAGATGGAGGCAACTTCTAATTAATATGTAGACAGTGGCCTAGAAATACTTCTATCTGTTTGGTGAGATCATTTATTGAGGTTGCTGATAAAGATGGTGCCTGTATATCACATAATAGCAAATCATGATGGCTCTCAGGATCTAGTTGCTACAGAAACATTGCTGAGAATGATTGTCCAAAATAGATGGGCTATTCAAACTAGAACTAAACTGTAGAATGTGTAGAAGCAGGTTATCTTCATTCTAAAGCAGGAAAAATGGATCAGTTTGTAGCATCATTAACTGAGCTAATGAATTGACTTCTTCAGATTCCTCTCCTAGATCTGGCCAAATTGGTTGAGACAAATTTGGCAGTGGTTGTGTAGGTGGGTATAAATCCAATTTCTTCCTTGACTAACCATCAGAAATTGTCATGTCTCTTGAACGAAATCCTATAAGAGCATCAGCTATAGCTAACCAGGGTCTGCCTATGATAATAGGATATCCTCCTAAGGTTACCTTAGTGGACAATATGGTGAAATCAATAGGGTATTCCCAAGATTCAAGAGTGACAATGACATCTTCTATCACTCCATCAAGTGTAACCATGGAACTATCAGCAAGCTGCAGGACAGTCGGTGTAGACTAAATGTTTGGGATATTCAAACACTCCATAGTGTGCTTGGTCATCACATTAATGGTTACACCAAGGTCAACCAAAACATTTCTTACTACTGGACCATTGATATTTATTTTTACTACAGGACTTCCAGGATCAGTATATTTTGGAATGACAACCTTCCCCAACATAATATCAGCTAACTATCCTAGAACATGGATAGTTTGGGGATCCTTTTTCTTTCTTCCTTGTTTCTTTAAACAAGCCTCTTTAATGGCTTTTTCATATATTGGAACATCTTTAATAGCTTGAAAAAGAGGAATTTGAACTTGTACATTCTTTAACTGCTCCAAAATATCAAAGGTAGGCTCTTCAATGGTCTTGGGTGTAGTAATTTGAAATGTCTAAAGAAACGGTGGTGTAGCCTGAGGCTGTAGGATAGGTTCCTTAGAGGCAGTAGCTGATATAGGTATATCTTCTACATATATAGTAGGTTGTTCAACAGCAGAGTCTGGAATCTCTATAATTACAGGTGGTTGTGGAGCAGGGAGAGTGGTTCTAAACTTGAGATGGATATCATTGATATTCAGGGCATAAGTTGGATACTGGTTGGCTTCTACAGAATGCATAGGTTGTTGTTGTTGTTGCTGCTTATTATTAGGATTTGGCAATGGTTGAGTAGGCATAGGCATTTGTTTTGGAGGGCCAGTATTTGATGCAGGTGTTGCAGGAGGAGGCATAAGGGCTAGAGGTTGTGGCTGTTGAGACTGCAAGAATCCAGGGGGTTGGTTCTACCATTATTGAGAACCTCTCCATTGAGGGTTCTGCTGCCAGTTACCTGGAGGTGAAGTCCATTGTCCTTCTGGCTACTGCCAACCTCCTTGAGGGGGTTGCCATTGAGGTCTCTGATAGTTAGGCCAATATGGTTGAGGAGCATTCCAAGGTGGAGATGGGACATATGTATGTTGCCATTAGTTATTATAATTAGAGTAAGGATTACCAAAAGTCAAAGGATCTTGAGGCATACCTTGTCTTGGAGCCCATGGTATACTTTGTGCAACAAAGAAGACTTGGTCATCATCACCTTCTATCATCTTAAAATAAGTAGGTAACTATTTAGCCTGCATGTTGGCCACCATCTTGCATCTGCAATCACGTTTCTTCTATCTACAATGTGGACAGAACTCATCTAGGATTGCCTCAACCTCTGCATGTTTCTTGCGAGCTTGCATGGTATCCAGCTGTGTAGCCATGTTGTTTATGATGTCCTGCTTGAAATCAAATAGCAAATTTGTGATCTCCATCTAGGAAACTCCGCTGGAAGAAGACTTTCCCACTGTAGCTTGATGACCTCTACCCTTCTTCACATTTGCTTGGGAGTAATTGAGACATATCTTCATGATATCATCCCAAGATGCTTGAGTGATATCTCTACCTCCCATCATATCTAGGGCATCTATACAGGTATCATTGATTCCCCTTAGATAAAGTAATTTCTAATATTCTTCATTAAGAGTGCGGTCTGAATTCTTTTTCAGAGAAAACAGGAATCTTGGTATATAATCCTCCAAATTTTCATCCTCCTTCTATTGAATTCTAAATATATCATCACCTTTACTACCACTCATACAATATTCCTTGTATTTCTCAAGAAATTTTGTTTGCATGGCTGCCCAACCATCAACAACACCCCTTCCCAAACTCATGAACCATCTAAGAGCTCCCTCCTTCAAGGTAGTAGGAAACAATTTCAGTTTGTGAGCATCTGAAGTGTAGTCATAACTGCGATAGAGGATATCAAACTCGAACAAGAAGGTCTCTGGGTCTTCTATAACTAAGCCATAGAACTTGGGAAGTAATGAAGAAGGAATATTCTTAAGGTTGTCATTGTTTTGTTGAGCAATAAAGGGGAATTCAAAAGAAGGAGCTCGATTAGGTGGATTACGTTCCATGTTCACTTGATCAAGTATAAAAACAAATGGATTTTCTTCAGGTTCTTCGTCAACTAGGCCGAATAGCAAGTCAACACATAGATCTTCAGCAAATGGATCAATATCTAAGTCTCCTTTGTCCTCAAATAGGCTATAAGCTGGTTCAATTTTCTTAGCAATGGATGACAGGTTAGGGAGAAATCTTCCTTGAGCATCTCTTCTATGCATGCAACAAAAATGGATGGTATTTTAAAAGAATTTGAAAATACTTGAACTAACTAAACTACTGCTAACAATGACTATAGCAGGTTCTTAGATTGAGACCATCCCCGACAATGGCGCCAAAAATGGTCGCACCCACAAAAGGATATGAAAATCATGGCAAAACCTATCCTAGGGATTGGACATTCCAGCAGGTGACTAATACCTCTTCGTGGTCATTCATTTACTTGTCAAACTAGGGAACGTATACTATAAATGGAGTGGAACTATATGTGCACTAAGAACCAGTTTCAGTCACAACCTATTGAAAATAAATATTGGAAAGAAATTCTACCTATGCTACAAGAAGGTAATGGAAAGTTCTCTTAACTCAACCATAATCTAACCAAAGCAAAAATCATAATAGCTACAATTGAGAGACAAACTATAAACTAGCCTTATGCTATAGGAACAAACACAGGGATAGATTCCTAATACTGCTGGAACAGTATAAGACTGAGCTTGTGCTAAAACTTCTAAAATGAAATCTAACTTGGATTAACAAAGGATAAACAACTACTCTCATACAGATACCTACTAAGTGGGCCCCCTTAGCAAGCATCAACTAATTTACACAGAAGATTGTACTCAGAACTCCATCAAATTTTATTCATAACGTGAAATCATTTACATTGATTGTTCTGCTTCAGAAAACTAACAAAAACTCTTATTCATATTATTACTCTAACTCTTACATAATCTGCTTCTCTATCTATCTCCTATTTCTCTGTTCTCTTCTCTCTTTCTTGTTCACCTGCGCAGGAGGAACACTTATTTAAATCAGGAAAACAACTAACTAACTAACCCTAACAAAGAAAGACATGGATGTAAAATGTATCCCAAAATTGAGGAACAGACTTCATAAATGAGTTTATCCATTCAACCTGATCCAGAGAGAATCTAGCACTCCACTCTTTCTAGATTAACTGACATTTAAAATATTTCCCAATAGTTTCGGTCAAAGAGTGTTCGCCAGAGCTTCCTCGAAGTTATGAAGGAAATGGACTTTACTGCAAGGCCCAGATTGGCTGCACTTGACTCGATCATACTTTCTTCAACAACCTGCGAAACAAAAGGTAATAGATGAGAAAGAAAAGACGCATGGCACATACACAATATCCATTCATTAATCACATATTCAAATCTATTTCATGATTCAAAAACTACATGTGTTATACCAGTCATTTGGGGAGTCAAACAGGGTAATAAATATAGACATGTCAACATGATAGGTTACAGGAACATGAAAGTGTATTGCTACAGGATATCCCCCAATAAAAGGTTTCAAAAGAGTTAAACAACCATGAACAACAAAAGTAAAGGTATTAAAAGTACACCATGATATCCAAATTATGAGCATATTTTGGGCTCATCACCATGTGGGGATCACAATTTAGGGTTCATCATTGAGGTAGATGCACATGCACACTATGGGGAAATGATTGAATCTCTCAGTAGCAAAAGTGAAAAATTAAGAATAATATCAAAGTCCTTGAGTGAAAACCACACTGTGGCACTCTCCAACATGAAAAAAGTAAAAAGAAAGGGCACATCCAATAGTGAAAACCTCTTCGAGGTGCCTAAGGATGGGGGATTCAATCTTCCTTTCAGAGCTCTCCATCAAGAAAAATCAACAGTCCTAACATAAAAGTGCAATCCAGTTAATTTAGGAACAGAGGAGACCCCGCACATCACAATCTATGTGGGATCATTACTGTTAGAAGAACAAGAACTCCTAGCAGCTTTCTTGAGAGAAAGACAAGTTAACTTTGCATGGAGCTATGTGGACATTCCAGGGCTCGATCCAGAAATTGTAGTTCATCACCTAGCAATATACTTTGAAGCAAAACCCGTTAGGCAAAAGCTTAGGAAAATGCACCCTCAGATCACCCTGCTAGTCAAAATGGAACTAAAGAAGCTATTAGATGCAAGATTCATTCGACCAATAGACTATCCAGAATGGGTGTCAAACTTGGTTCTTGTCTCAAAACCTGATGGGGGCATCAAAATTTGCATAGATTTCAGAGACTTAAACAAAGCATGTCTAAAAGATGATTTCTCATTGCCCAACATTGACATGATCGTAGACATGATGGCGGTACACGAAATTCCTTCCTTGATGGACAGTTTCTCAGGATATAAATAGATAATGATTGCTAAAGAAGACCAACATAAAATAACCTTCACTTGCCCATGGGGGGCTTACTGTTGGAATATAATGTCATTCAACTTAAAGAATGCAGGAGCAACATACCAAAGGGCCATGACGTTAATCTTCCATGATATGATCCATAAAATTATCGAAGATGATTTTGATGACATACTAGCCAAATCTAGAAAGAGGAAGGATCACATAGCAACCTTAAGTGCCATTCTTGATAGGTTGGAGGAATACAAGGTCAGATTAAATCCAAAGAAGTGTGTCTTCGGCGTACAATTAGGAAAGTTGCTAGGCTACATAGTATCAATGAGAGGTATTGAGGTAGATCCAGCAAAGGTAAAAGCAATCCTTGAGATGGAGGCACCCAAAACATTGAAACAATTGAGAGGTCTCCAAGGAAGGCTGCACAGATTTTAGGGATCTCAACAAAGCCTGCCCAAAAGATGATTTCCCTCTTCCTAATATTGACATGTTGGTTGATTTAACGGTAGGACATGAGATGTTGTCCCTCATGGATGGCTTCTCTGGTTACAACCAGATTCGAATTGCACCTGAAGACCAGCACAAAACTTCCTTCACAACTCCTTGGGGCACCTTTTGCTACAATGTCATGCCCTTCGGTCTCAAAAACGCAGGGGCAACATATCAGAGAGCTATGACCGTTATCTTCCATGACCTTATTCATATCATCATGGAAGACTATGTTGATGACCTATTAGGGAAGTCCAAGACACGAGCAGAACATCCGGCCATTCTGAAGAAGATATTTGAGTGACTAGAGCACTATAAGTTGCGGTTGAATCCCAAAAAGTGTGTCTTTGGTGTCACATCAGGGAAATTGTTGGGTTTCATAGTCTCCCGCAGAGGTATTGAAGTTGATCCCGCCAAAGTAAAGGCTATTCTAGACATGCCGCCTCCACGCAATCTAAAGCAATTAAGGAGCCTCCAAGGAAAGATGCAGTCTATCTGACGGTTCATAGCCCAACTTGCAGATAAATGTCAACCTTTTACTCATCTTTTGAAGAAAGATTCTACATTCTGATGGACAGCACAGTGTCAAATGGGTTTTGATAAAATCAAGGAATACTTAGCTCATCCCCCAATTTTGATGCCACCCATTCCAGGAAAACCCCTCCTACTTTATATCTCTGCTACCTCAGTCGCACTGGGGGCATTATTGGCACAGCACGATGAGTCACTCAAAGAAAGGGCAGTCTACTATATCAGCAGAACACTAGTTGGCTATGAGTTAAATTATTCTCCTATGGAAAAAGCATGCCTTGCACTAGTCTTCAGTACACAGAAACTCTGCCATTACATGCTCAGTCACCCAGTCAAATTAATTGCTAAAATTGATCCTTTGAAATATCTGTTGTCTAGAACCACCTTGACTGGCCGCATGGCCAAATGGGTCATGTTGCTAAGCGAATTTGACATCGAGTATGTAGAGCGCAAAGCCATTAAAGGATAGGTTATTGCTGATCAATTGGCTAAAGCACCACTAGTAGATGCCTACCCAATAGACACTGAATTCCCAGATGAAGGATCTACATAGTAACAGAAGCACCAACTTGGACGTTATACTTTGATGGCTCATACACTCACAGTGGATCTGGGGCAGGAATTCTATTAGTCACCCCTCAAGGTGACTACATCCCAAAATCCTTCAGAATAGCATTTCCCTGCACCAACAATATGGCGGAATATGAAGCCCTCCTCACCGGCCTTAGAATTGCAAAACAATGGCACATTACACATTTGAAAGTCTTTGGGGATTCCTTGTTGGTTATCAGACAAGTTAATGATGAATTCCTCACAAAGGATGACAAACTGCTACCCTATAAACGCATGGTGGACGACTTCAAGAAGTATTTCACCTCCATACAGTTTGACCAAATCCCTCAGGTGCAGAATAAAGCAGCAGACGCCATGGCCACTATTGGCTCTTTGATTGACATGCCCAAAGATCGGACAGAGTGTGAGTTTCTGGTCGAACAACTGCTAATCCCTGCGTATGATGTCCCTGACACTGACATGGTGTGTGATATCGTAGGTCCCGCCTCCCCGTGGTACCAAGACATATATACTTACCTCCGTGACAACACCATACCCCCGGAACTTACACGCAACCAACGTAAATCCTTTATCCATCGTTCATCCCGATACATCCTCGTTGGTGATACACTTTATCGTCGCGGGTATGATGGAATCCTCCTAAGATGTCTGAATGAGACCGAAGCCCAAACGGTATTAACGGAAGTACATGGTGGTCTTTGTGGGGCTCACTCAAATGGTATGGCTTTAGCCAAAAGAATCCTACGGGCTGGATATTACTGGCCTACAATGGAACGTGATGCTTGCGAGTTTGTAAAGAAATGTCTTCCATGTCAACAGCATGCAGATTTGGTCCACGCTCCAGCACAAGACCTTCAGCCTCTCTTAGCACCATGGTCGTTCTCCCAATGGGGTTTTGACTTGATTGGCAAGATTCACCCACCATCATCCGACGGCCATACATTCATCATCACTGCAATTGAGTACTTCACCAAATGGGTGGAAGCAATGCCACTCTCCCAAATCACTGGTAATCAGATTTCTAAATTCATACTCTACCATATTCTCTGCAGATATGGTATCCCCCCCACCATCATTTCTGATAACAGAAAGCCATTTAAAAATCAAGCCATGAAGCATCTATGCGATACCTTCCATATCCAACATCGTTGGTCAACGCCTTACTATCCTCAGGGTAACGGTCAGGCGGAAGCGACCAACAAAACCCTCATTCGCATTCTCAAAAAGGTGGTCAATAGCACTGGATGAGATTGGCACCTTCACATTCATCCGCCCTTTGGGCATACCGCACATCCATCCGCACCCCAACAGGCGCCACCCCATACTCGTTAGTATATGGAGCCGAAGCCGTCTTGCCAATCGAAGTCGAGCTCCCCTCATTGAGAATTTCTTTGAAGAACCTCATCAGCGAAGAAGATGCTCGTGTCGCTCGGCTTGCACAGCTAGAGTTACTCGATGAACGTAGAATACGGGCCTATGATCATCTACAAGTATACCAGAATCGTCTCAAACGTCATTACAGTAAAAAGGTCCGCCCCAGGCAATTCCAAGTTGGTGAACTTGTGCTCAAGGAAAATCACCGCACTCAGCAAGATCGTGACAAGAAAGGCAAATTTGAGGCCAACTGGTTAGGGCCATATATCATAACTGCTAAATATGGATCTGGAGCTTACAGGTTGACTACTCTGGAAGGGGATCCCCTCGACGAACCTGTCAATATTCTCCATCTAAAAAGGTTCTACGCTTAAAGTCCGCTTAATCTACCCTATCAAAAAATCAAAAAATCAAAAAATCAAAAAATCAAAAAAATAAAAAAAAAGTAAAGAAAAAAATAAATTCGTCCTATGGTGAAAACCACCTCTTGGTGGTGCCTTGGATAAGTATGGATGGTGAAAACCTGGTAACAGGCGTCAGCCATAGAGGGCTTAATCATTATCTACCTCGTATCCTAGTTACTTTATGTTGTCATCCACACTCTCATCCCAGCATTAACCTAGGCGGCATTTGTTGATTGAGCATTGGATGAGTCATCTTACCTATCCCACATCTTGAGCTTCCTTATATCCCACTTCGAGCTTATGTCTCTCGTCCGTCGGTCTGTGTCATCATATAGGATCATCCATCGTGTCGGTCTCCATCTAGATCTCATCCTCTTGTCCCACTTCCATCTTTTTAGTCGAACTACGTTGCCCCTGCGCTTTCACGTAGGCAAGGTTGGTCATTCGATCCTCCCCCGGGGCATTTGTCGGTCATATCCTTGGTCCATCATCGGTCACCATTGTCCTCTTTCCGCTTTATCCATGGTCCTTTTTCATGAACTACGAGGGCTCTGCGCTTTCACGTAGGCAAGGCCAATCTTTGATCGGCCCCCGAGCCCCTAGGTCTTTAGGTTGTGTCTTGTCCCCTTTGTGGTTGTCTCATCAAGTTATGCCCTTATCTAGCTAATTCTTAAACAAACAAGACCCACTTGTATCAATAAATCCGATCAATTTTAAATATCCTTTATCATATCGATCTTAGCATCCAGCATAGGTCTTAACAGGATACATCCTTCCTAACAGACCTCATCAATCCCACCCATCCCCTTGATCCTATGGCAACGGACATTTGAAATTGATTGTTATCTTTTGATACTTTTGGTTTTTGTTTATCATTTGAAGCTCCCTATAATCACTTGTCAAGGCCACCATGATCCATCATATTATGGCGCGTTTTGACTAGTCCACATAGGGGCATATCTTGATCTTTTCTTTGATTGTGTCTTCTTGGTTGTCCCACATAGTACCCACCAAGATCCCCGAGGTCTTGTGTTCTGTTGGGGCATCCTTTTGTGTTTGCAGTTATCCCAATACTGGGCCCGACTAAAGTCTTTTTTTCGAGACTTTGGGGTATTGGGATAGCCTTCTTGTCTGGCGTGTTTGTCTCATGCATTGGACACTGATTTACCTCGGTCCTCTATACCTGGGCGTGTCGTGTCTTATGCTATAGCAAAAACCAGTGCTCCAAAGATGATAAATTGAATTAGGATTGCATTTTTCATAATCATTGCATTCGCACTCACCCTATGGTTTTGGTTGTGCAAATACAAGCCCTCATTCTCTTCCATTCTTCAGGATACTGATACCTTTTGACAGATGTCAGCCTACATCCATCACCACGTACCCACCTCCCCTTCACTTACCCTACCAGTTCTTATTGGCACCTATAGCCCCATACTGTCCATGCATCCATTGCTGCCTGCATTCCCACATGTTAGGACCATATCTCCATCACTACCTGCATCACAAACTATTAGACACATAGTACATCACATTTTGCATATATAAACTATTTATACAAAATCCATCTCGCACATATACATACATAACACATCTATCAACTAGGCATCCACATATCTAAACCATCATATTCCAATAGATACACATAACATATTACCATTACCATACATCCATAAAATAAACACATATCTCCAATCATTCATAAGCATAGCATAAATGAATATAAGCACAATCATTAACATTCCAACATCTAGATCAACATCTCATGAATATAAGCATACATACACCAACACATAAGCATAAATAAATCACTGCATCCATCCACGAAACACATGATGATACACACATATGCATATAGCCCTCCATCATAAATAGAAATATACATGGTGCTAATAAGAACTGTCATATATCCATCATACATATATCCGTCAATATAACATGTGTCACAAATACATCATACATATATCCGACACATGACAAAGTACAAAATCC